>PISX010009037.1:27917-77454 GCA_004024625.1 Mellivora capensis
ATATATATATATATATATGGAATACAAGTAGGGATTTTGTGGCTGCACCATTATTTTTTCCAAAGCAAAGCTAATAAATGATAACTGAACACCTACTAGGCTACACTAAATGCTAAAGGATGAAACAGATTTGAACATCCAGGAACTCATAACCGAATAGGGATCTCTCACATGAATGGTGCTAATTACAAACCTGTAGGTAAGTCTGGTTTTTTTTGGTTAAATGTTCCAATCGCTGGTTCTGGCTCTTAGTACTGGTAGAATATTGGTACAGGTCACTTAATGCATCTGTGCCTTAGTTTCCTCAACTGTAAAATGGGGGAGAATAACAGTATGTACTTCATGTGTTTTATGACAGAATTAGATGAGTTAACATATACAAAATGCCCAAAAGAATACTTGCTATTATTATCTCCTTAACTATACAAAGCAGTTTAGCTGTGTTTGCTCATGCTATTGTTAAGTATACAAAACAATCCAAGCAACATGCTCTGAAGATGGAATTCCCTGTATTTTAATTTGGGGGTGGGGGGTGGCAAATGGGATTGGGTGGGGTGAGAGATTCCTTGAATAACAGGGCATTACAGCAGACTCTGCAGACAGGTAACACTCTGAAATGTAGCCATGCATAGGAAGAAAGGCATTTAGGGCAAAATTAAAATGAGCCTCACTTTTTGCCACTGAGCAGAGAACAGGAAAGAAAACTTGTTGAAAAATTCTAATTAGATGAATATTATCTTAGACTTATGAAGTCCCTAAAACCATAGACTAAGAACAACTATTAGAAATAGAAACTTTGGGGCGCCTGGGTGGCTAAGTCATTAAGCGTCTGCTTTCAGTTCAGGTCATTATCCCAGGGTCCTGGGATCTAGCCCTGCATCAGGCTCCCTGCTTGGCGGGAAGCCTGCTTTCTCTCTCCAACTCCCCCTTCTCTTATTTCTACTCTCACTGTATCTCTCTCTGTTGAATAAATAAATAAAATCTTTAAAAAATTTAAGAAATAGAAACTTTATTCTGCACATCATTTCAAGGGCTTACACTCCTTGGAGCTGCTAATCATATCAATGCATGGTTACCACATTCTACCCTAAGTAGCAGTACTGGTGATTATAGGAGTTACTAGGACATTACCCAAGCAATGGAGCCATAAAAGCATGTTCAATTATGCCAACATGCCAGTTCAAGAATGGAAGGTGTTCTCATTAGCACACAGGCACACATAAATATTGTTAAAACATTTTGCCATCCACAAAGCTTACATATTGATAGAGAGATTCACTTAAACCTCTGAAGACTGCCAGGAGTTTGATATTAAAATAAACCCCATTTTACAGAAAAAGTAGTGATTTCCCCAAAGGTCCACAGATAATAAATGGCAACACCAAAGTTCAAACTCAGATAGCTTGACCCCAAATCTCATGATCTTTCTACTATTTGCTCCCTCTCTTGCTACCATTATTTTAAATGTTTGTGTCAGAGACATGGGGCCAGAAATACTATTTCTACTGGGTTCTCAATGTCTATCTTCTGCTTAGCAAACAATCTCAGCATTTGTCATGTCCTAAAGGAAATCCCATGTTGCTTCTTGCCATTGATCTGTAGCTGTCTCCAACAAAAGGACCTGAATGCCTGCTGTGGCCCTGGGAATTTTAAATAAGAAGTCAATGAAAGATGCTGGTAAATGGTTCTGTAATTGTCTAGGGGCGGATAAAACCTTGGTGGAATAATAATCATATCAATATGCGGGCTACATGAATGATCCTGCAGTGAATTACAACAGGGTACTTCAACTCCAAAGCCTAGGGGGGCACATCTGCATAATTAATCTCACTCTACAATAACCCCGCAGGGTCAGCAAGATTGGCATTCTGCAGCAGAAATTAATGTCCTATTATTTCAGTCCCCTTCGGTGTTTCTTCAGATTCAGGAAAATAGTATCATATGTGGAAGCTCTGTTGACACAGACAAGTTAAAAAAAAAATCCTCATCTAAATCCTGGTAGGTAGGGAATGAATTCAATACATAGTTCTAATACACCTACTAAATCCAAGGCTCTTGATATTTTTGTTTTATTCTAGGATTCATCTAAACCCTCCAAAGGCTACATATTGATCCATATTGTCCAGCTAGGGCTTCTAGAGAATGATTTCAAGAAATCACATTTTGGTACTATATCCTCATTTTAGAAAAATATTAGATGATTAATATTAGATGAAAAAATAGGTTACAAAGTTATCTTATTTTTTTTTAACAGGCCTTCTCAGAGCCTTTAGGATGTTAATAAAGCACACTGAACTAAATTACTTAGGAATCATTTACCATGTTCTTCTAACTTAAGTGACTTTTTAAAAATTTTTGTTTAAGGAGCATCTGGGTGGCTCAGTCAGTTAAACATCTGCCTTTAGCTCAGGTCATGATCCCAGGCTCCTAGGATCAAGCTCCACATCAGGATCCCCGTTCAGTGGGGAGCCTGTTTCTCCCTCTCGGCCTGTCTGCAGCTCCCCCTGCTTGGGCTCACTCTCTCTCTCTCTGTATCAAATAAATAAGTAAGATCTTTAAAATTTTTTGTTTGTTTGTTTTAAATACCTTCAAGTACTAGGATAGGATTCTTGGCACAGTTTAAAAATGCAGACTGAAGTTCCTTCAAAAAAAGGGGAGGGGTGTTCCTCTGTATAAGGCACCCAGCAATAGACAAAGCTTTGAGAAATTCCCATAAATTCTCTCATAGGGTATATTATTAAAAACTCCTCATGAGGCATGGGTCATGAATTCTTAATTGGGGAAAAAAGTAGGAAATTCAAATCAATTTCCTAATTTACTAAGACATCCCCATGGCAATTTGATGGAGAAGCAATAGCATAATGACTAGCTAAAATGAGACATAAGGCATGTTGGTGAATGTAAGTATGCCAATGCTATGCTCGGCCAGTATAGCTAATTGGAGTTGATTATGATTTCACTTCTTCTAGCATTCTGGATGCCTAAAGACCGTTGTCAAATCAGAACATAAGACACCATGGATAAAGAGTCAGAAAACAGAGCAGAGCTCTTATTTCTCCAATTAGAAAAGGAGTAAACACATAAAGGGACCTGGCAAATAACCCTTTCACCTCTGTCACCTTCATACATGCTAGAAGAATTAAAAGTGTTATTATTTTTAATTGGTCTGCCTTTCACTGAAAAAGAGAAAGATGAGAAAAATGCGTATGTTCATTAGGCTGACCTAAAAACTGTTAGATTTTTTTGTTTTTTTTTTTTGTTGTTTTTTCAGGTAAATACTTCTTTCTGTCCACTGATACTTGAAAATCAGACCAAAATCTTGTTCTCCAAAGCCAAAAGAAGCCATGCTTACCACCACATCACAGACAAGAAGGCAGTAGAAGCCTTAGGTGAGTTTTGAGTGCCATGAGGATACTGCTAACGGCTGACTGATGACAAGAACTAAGTCAGTTTTCCCACACAGCACAGCTAAATTCTATTTCCCTGATGTCCTTCAGAGGATATTCTGCATCCTCTAGGATCTGGTGCCACAACTTCTCACCCAGCCCTCTTTCAAAACTCTCCTCACAGAACCCAGACGCGGGCCACAGGCTCATACGGATGGTGCTACAAATCACCGTCGTGCCTCCCTTGCTTTTCAATCATCCCTTCTGTCTAGAGTGACCTGCATTCCCCTCTTCACATGCACAAACGCTACCCATCCTTCGCGACCTATTTGTAAAAGCATTTCCTTCATGAAATGTCCCTGCTTCTCTTAGCCTGATACAATTTATCCCTTCTCCCTACAACTTTGCCTTATGGTTCCAGTAATGTAATTTCCTACTTTGTAGGACCATTAAGCCTGTGTGTTTTCCCTCTTGAGATCCTTGAGATCTCAAAATCTACCAGATCTTGAGGGAGACAGAGGTCTACCTCTGAACACTGCTTGTCTCCCAGGGCCTAGCGTGAAGTCAGGGCACACAGAATGTGCTCGGTGCCGTGGTTCTGAATGACTATGGTCTCCAGAATACAGTGATCCTACAGGCTGTTTCTCGGTCTAGGAAAATACCGTTCCTCTGTCACTTGTTTTCTACACCTCTGGTCTCTCATCACTCATTTCTTACTCCAGATCATCTTTCGGGAGGTGTTTTCTCACTAAAATCTGTCAGACAATTTACAAAAATGGCCTGGGACTGCCATCTGCTTTGCCCGGGGAGGACTTGGTTATGCCTTCTCCTACACACTTTTGCATTTATCCTATGCAGGGAGACACTGAACAACTGACACTCCCGCGAGCTCCCACCCAAGTGTCCACACAGGAAACCAGCCCCAAAATATTACGTCATTTGGAGTCGCAATATTTGATTCAACATTATTGCAGCTCATTATTTTTTTGGCCAGGGTGAAATCCCCTGAGCCCGCTGCTGCTGGGCAAAAAGAAACTCCCTTCTTCCTAACTGTCCCTGTTCCTGGGGATGACCGTATTTCTAACTGCCATTTCTAACTGCTCAGAACCACTGAGGAAGCTTCTGGATTCAATAGGAAGACCAATGGGAGGAGTGACAGACATTCTTTTGGCCCCTTCCTATCACTCCCCAAACCCTGAATGCTGGAGTTTTTTGTTTTGTTTTGTTTTGTTTTGTTTTTTGAAGGTCAAGCAAAGCTTTATTTCTCACCAAGCATCGAGAATCAAACTGACCAGTCGGGGCCATCTCTTGCAAAGAGGCGACCCCTCCCAGCCTCACAGACTAACTTTTTTTTTTTTTTTAAAGATTTTTTTTTTAATTTTTATTTTTTATAAACAAATTTTTATCCCCAGGGGTACATGTCTGTGAATCGCCAGGTTTACACACTTCACAGCACTAACCATAGCACATACCCTCCCCAATGTCCATTACCCCACCCACCTTTCCCGACCCCCTTCCCCCAGCAACCCTCAGTTTGTTTTGTGAGATTAAGAGTTTTTACCTGAAGCATGATTTGGGTCAGGGGAGAAGGGTGTGAGCAGGAACCAGAGGAAAACAGAGAGTGGAGAAGTAATAAGCCAAGCCAGGAAGATATGGAGAGAGGAAAGATGCCTAGGCAACTTAACTCTTGAGAACAATTATCTGTTCATCCGACAGCTATTTTCCAAACCCCTCCTATATACCTCAACTGGAATAAGTCATGGTTTTACCGCATGCATGGCACTACTTTTCAGGTCTTATTTTATTTGATATTCATGGCACTTATTCAGAGAGAATTATAATTTTCCTGTTTTACAGATGAAGAGATTAGGTGCAAAAAGGTGAAGTGTCCTACTCAAGCTATCACGGCAATCAAATAGCAGAGTTGGTTTTAAATAAGGCTCTGATTGCCGCAGATTGCTGACCGATTCTCCTCCATCATTCTCTCCAACACCCATGGCAGCCTATGAGCTACGTATATGAAGGAAACGTTCAATGTGTAGCTTGCTGGGTTTCACAGAACAACCCAAACGATCAATTAAAAACAATAAAGATTCCCCTCCCTGGAGCAAAGGTCATGCAAAATGCCAGGCTACGTTGGTAAAATCCCTGAATTAGAAGCAAAAAATATTTCACTAGAAAAGCGTTTTTTATGACTTTGCAAGTAACGGAGTGGCACAAATGAGGTATTTCTGGGAACGGCACAGACTTCGATTATTTGTAATTAGTGTAACATCAATTGTGTAAATGGGGGCACCACATTCAAAGGTTTTAGAATCCCTTTTCCCAGTCAGTTTCCGAAGAAAACACCTTTGTGTTTCAAATCCTGGGCAAACAGAACTTTACTTACCGCAATAAGCAGGATATTGAAATTTCAGGGACAGTTTTTAATAGGTAAGTTAAAATGCTAATGATGGTGGTTGCCAGGGACTGGAGGCAGTGGGTATAGGAAGTTAGTGTTTAAAGGGTACTGTTTCTGTTGAAACTTGGAATGATGAGAAAGTTCTGGAGATGGATGGTGGTAACAGTGAATGTACTTACCACCACAGAAATGTGCACTTAAAAATGGTTAAAATGGTAAATTGTACATATACTTGACCACAAAAAATAAAAATTAAAAAAATGTTCATGAGTTTTCAAATCAGATTCATCATGAAGGTATAGAATTTGTTATACAAAGCCAAAGGCAAACTTCAGTTGAATCTCTAGTTGATCAAAAACTCAGAAAAAAAATGACTTTAATTCTGAACTGCATTAGTTAAACATACTAAGATATAAAAACAAATACAATTTTTGTCTGCAAAAACAAATGCAAATATTTTTAAAAAGGCTTAATTCTCCTTGAAAATAAGGGAAGAGATTCCCATACCCACCCATCCCCACCCCCGCTTTTTGTCAGAGCATTTACTTTAGAAAACTAGCAATTATTAGGTACTTTCCCCTCTCTTTATGTTCATAAATCTTTTTGAAGACTAGGCAGGTCTCTTGTCACCTTTGTGACGCAGAAATGTCTTTCTCAAAGACCTGGGGGCCTTCTCTTGGAAATGGAAACATCTAAGATAGAGGTGATGCCTCTAGTTTCTGTTGGAGAACAGATACTTAACTTTGGTGCGGCGCCTTGCTCTAAATTGCAAAACTACTTCCCCTCGGATCCAGCAATCTCACTCCTGGGTATTTATCCAAAACCAACTGAAATAAGGATCTCAAAGAGGTATCTTCACTCCCATACTCATTGCAGCACTATTCACAATAGTCAAGACATGGAGAAAACCTAAATGCCCAACCACAAATGAATGGATAAAGAAAATGTGATACATAAATACAAAATAATACCTACCACTAAGCCTTAAAAAGAAGGAAATTCTAGGATCACAGAAAAGAAGGAAAAAAGGAACAAGGTAGATGAGCTTTGAGGACATTACGCTAACTGAAATAACCCAATTACGGGAAGACAAATACTACCTGATTCTATTTATAAGAAGAATATTCAACTTCGTAGAATCAGAGTGGAATGGTGGTTGCCAGGGGCTGCAGGGAGAGGTAAATGTGAGCTACTAATGAATGGGCATAAGGTTTCAGCTGAGAAAGATGAATTCTAGAGCATCCAACTCTTTCTTTTTTTTAAGATTTTATTTATTTATTGGACAGAGAGATAGCAAGAGAGGGAGCACAAGCAGGGGGAGTGGGAGAGGGAGAATCAGGCGTCCTGCGAGCAGGGAGCTGATGTTGGGGCTCGATCCCAAGACACTGGGATCATGACCCCAGCCAAAGGCAGACGCTTAACAACTGAGCCACCCTGGTGCCCCCAAGAAAGATGAATTCTAGAGATCTGATGGACAACATTGTACTTATAGTCAGCAATAATGTGTTGTACACAACACAAACTGGTTAAGTGAGCAGATCTTAAGTAATCTTACCACAATAAAATAAGATTTTAAAAAATTAAAAAATTAAAATGAGAAGTTTTTCATTTGGATAAAGCCAATCAACTAACAATTGCCAAGTAAAGGATGTCATTTGCTGAATACAAGTTGTGGTTTATCTTGAAAACGTGTATGCCAAGAGCTGCTTGGCCATAGGAAAGGCCAAGATTTCTTTCTGTGTTTGCCATCTCTTAGTGGGTTGCAGGTGATGTGCTTCATATTCTGGTTTAATGCTTACTTAAGAGTGTTCTCATTCTCTCTTCCGTTTGTGGAGAGGATTTCTGGGCTGAGAAATTTCAATCTTAATTATATTTCCCCAGCTATATATAAAACTACAACACCTATTCTATAAAATCTGTAATTCTCACTAAAATTAATTTTAGTGGGGAAAAAAACTAAAACACAGACACACATGAGAGAAAAGCCTAACTCTTGTTATTACAAACTGGCAGAAAAAACAAAAGAAAGAGGCAAATGAGCTTGAGGAAGAAAAGGAAAAACAAATTTTAAAATAATGAGTATTGATAGTTATGAAAACCAATGAATTGTGAGTGGTACATCCAGGACAGGCAGAAATTTCCCTACAGACAGACTCATGAAAAAGTTTTGTGAAATTACTTCCAAAAGGAGAATTCTAAGCCTTCAGCAAAGACAAAAAATGGAATGACAAAAGGGAAGAAAGGCAAAAAGAACTTGAGAAGGAGGGAGGAACGGAGGGAGAGAGAAAGAGAAAAAATACGGATAAGAATACAGTAAACAGAGTTCATAGAAACTCCATCCTTCAGTTTCTAATGAACTCCCTTCCATGTCTGCACATCCTGGATTTCTGTAAACAAAATCTCTGTGCAACTTTGTTACATGGTTGTTAGTATTTACCCCTTTCTACCTTATACTATAGCTATTCCTATAGATGTCTCAATCTCTTCTATTTCATTGTGAGCACCTTAAAGGCTTGAAGGCAAAACAAATTGTGTTTTTTCTGTAATTCTCCTTTACATCTATTACAATGTCACATGGAGAGCACAGGACTAGAAAACATCTTGTAAATAAATTGATGAATATAACTAGAAAGAAGTATTCAAACAATTTTTATATCTTAATAATCCCCTCAAAATGGATGAAACAGGCATTACATATTCAAGACTTGTTTTTAAAAACAGGGAAAAATAGCAGGTGTTCACTGGGCTTGTTCTTATATAGGTCAAATAATCACCTGCTTGCTTATTTACTCTATTTTTATTTTACTTATAATTATATTATGTATATGATTATATTTATTTTACTTGATTTATCATGTTTGCTGATATTTTTATTTTGTTTAATTTTATTTTGTTTAAATATCTATTTTATCTTATATGTCCATTTACTATATTTACTTTTATTTATATTTATGGTAATTATACTAATTAAACTCGGCAGTTTTAGGAATGGTGAGGAACATCACCAGCAGTTTGGTTATGGGAAAAATGAGTGGAATGAATAAGAAAACTATAAAACAAAGATGTAGGAACTAGAAGACAGAGCGCCAGGCAATTAGAAAAACAATAATGCCAGGGACAGTAGACAAGTTGGAGATGCTGGGGGAAAGAATCTGAAGGGAATCTCTAAGATGAGATAAAAGAAGTCCTTTTGAAATTATGAAGCTTCTCCCTTTCCAAGTTTTCAAAAAGCAAATATAATCAACTAAAACAATGTTATCTTCCTGAGATCAGATGCACCAAAACCTGACTCTGGACATTACTCTGACCTTGTGATCAGGCGTCCAATTCTTAAAACAAATACACAACTATGCCATTTGTACAGATTTTTATAATCCTACTAATAAAATATCAGTACAAAATGTTTTTTCTGTGCCTTAATATAATCCTTTGGACAGCGAATTCCCATGAGCTTCTGAAAGCTCAAATACTCCATACCATCGAGGTACTTTTCAAGGAAGTGAAAGGAGAAAACAGATTTGATATGGGGGAAGCCCTTTGGTGCCAGAGTCTATAAAACCTGACCACAGCAATGGCATGACTGAGACCATCTGAAAGATATCTTGCTGACAAGAATCATGAAAATGCCTTTTATTCATAGATTTCTCTCACATATCCAAGCTCATTGAAAGCAGAGGCTTTCATTCAACAACACACACTGAAGGGCTTCTACTCTGCGCAAAGCCATCCACCCTGCCCTGCAGATGAAAGGTGAGGAAGACACAGGCTCTGATCACAAGACATGGTCTATCAGAATCCACTGACACAAAAGCAGTCAAGTGAAAGGCAAAGTTAGATATCCATTCTAAGATGGAGCTTCTTGAATAATAATGTGCATAAGGATGATCTGCGGATCTTGGTAAAATGGGAGATTCTGATTCACTAGACTCAAGACAAGACTCAAGATTTTGCATTTCTAGTCACCCCCAAAGCTGTTGCAGCTGCGCCACAAACCACAGACTGAGAAGCCACAGTCTAAGTAATAAGATGCAAGCCAAGGGCTATAGAAATGCTAAGTTAGAAGTGATTCCTTTCAGGTGATAGGTTCAGATAGGTTCCACAGAGAAGATTCTCCTTGTAAACAGGCAGAAATCCAGATGTTATAGATGTGTGTGTCTGTCCAAGTAGGTGTGGAGCAGAAGGACCACACAGAGGAGAGCTGGGAGTGTAGAGGAGAGGAGGCAAGGAAAGAGGAGAAATAATTGAAAAAAAGAGAAAGTATGTTGAACAAAGTTCTGAAAGCAGAAAAAATGCATAAGATATGAGAACAGCAAGATATCTGTTAAGAATAGAGTGTAATCTGCAAAGGGGGTGATGAGAAATTATGGGAAACAGGTCTGGAATGATCAGCAAGGAAGAAATGATGGGGATCATATGGATTTGACTCTTTTGGGGGGAGAGGATGGGACATTCCATCACCAACAAGGGAAGCAAAGTCCTCCTGTTAAAATAAATGAAGCAGAATAAAACATCCTAGGATGTAGGTCTGGTCTAAACTTATTCATAGTCTACATTTGGACATTTTACCTAAGTACCCAAAGTCATTATTGTTCTTCACTATAATTGCCTTTCACCCAAACATAGCCCATCCACAGCCAAATAACCTATCTTCAAACAAGACTATGCAGGACTGAAACCAAATATGGTCTGTCCCAAGCTTTTATACTGGCTGCCATGGACAACCCTATACTCAAACAGTGGCTCAGTGGAATCATCAAGCATTTGCATTTATTCTCATAAATCAAGATCTCATATCATCAAGATCTGATAATATCCAAAACATTTCATAATGTATTATCCCAGAAAAGGAAGCTAAATGAGGCTTATACTGGGTATTATAAAAGACTGATAAACATTGAACTCTACCTCTGAAACTAATAACACACTATATGTTAATTCATTGAATTTCTTTTTTTTTTTTTTTTTTTTTTTTAAGGAGTATATAGGGTTTACACAGCAGCCAACATGGAAAGGCACAGCACAGTCAACACATGGTGGCACAGGACGGAGGAGCTCAGAGGACGCTTGGGAAGTTCAAGTAAACTGCCAAACCCCTAGATGACAAGTTCATAGCCTCCTCTAGCAACATTATTAATAATAAAAAATAATGAAAAGAAAAGGCATCGGTACTAAGGTAAAGGTGTCTAATGAATCCTCTATCGGTATTTGTTTCTGTGTCTGTCCAAATCAGTAGAATCCATAAAGGTCATTATGGCTCTTTGGGACAGGATATAAGTCTTACTTAGCAAGAGACTCCATGTGGACCCCTTAAATAAGTCTGGAAGTAGTCAAAAACATAAAAACATTAAGAATCACCCATAGATACATACATGAATGGGGATGTGATAAAGCAGGTATTAAATAACATTAATAGTAGAGGGGCACCTGGGTGGCTCAGTGGGTTAAAGCCTCTGCCTTCTGCTCAGGTCATGATCTCGGGGTCCTGGGATGGAGCCCCGCATCGGGCTCTCTGCTCAGCGGGGAGCCTGCTTCCTCCTCTCTCTCTGCCTGCCTCTCTGCCTACTTGTGATCTCTGTCTGTCAAATAAATAAATAAACTCTTTAAAAAAAATAGTAGAATCAAGGTAGGGTTATATGGGTGCTCACTGTAACAGATTTTCAACTCTGCTGCATGCTTTTAAATGTACATAATAAAATGTTAGAATAAAATGACCAATAATCCTATTATCAATCCTATTATTCCCCCTTATAAAAATTGTAGTAGGTAGGAAGTTAAAACATTACATCTCCCTCTCTGCTCTTGTCAGCATTTCTTTTTTTTTTTTAAGATTTTATTTATTTATTTGACAGAGAGAGAGATCACAAGTAGGCAGAGAGGCAAACGGTTGGCGGGGGGTGGGGGAAGCAGGCTCCCCACTGAGGAGAGAGCCAGACTTGGGGCTCTCGATCCCAGCACCCTGAGATCATGACCTGAGCTGAAGGCAGAGGCTTAACCCACTGAGCCACCCAGGCGCCCCTCTTGTCAGCATTTCTTAATCCCACTTCCAATATAATCAAATATAACTGCTAGTTTTAGATTTTTACATTTTTTTTGCATATAATTTTTCCTTATTTTAATTTGTACAAAAATTAAATCATGTATGGATCCACAAGTTGCTTCTTTCTTTAACAATATCTCATTCACATGTATCTAGACCAGCTCATATAATTATATATCACTCCTCTTAATGGCTAAATACAATTCCATTATGCAGCTATCCCATCGTGTATTTAACCATTTCCTTAATGATGGCATTTTTTTAAATTTTTTTAATTTATTTATTTGTCAGAGAGAGAGGGAGAGAGAGAGAGCGAGCGAGCACAGGCAGACAGAGTGGCAGGCAAAGGCAGAGGGAGAAGCAGGCTCCCTGCCGAGCGAGGAGCCCGATGTGGGACTCGATCCCAGGATGCTGGGATCATGACCTGAGCCGAAGGCAGCCGCTTAACCAACTGAGTCACCCAGGCGTCCCTATTGATGGCATTTTGACTATTTTCAGAAATTTGCTCTCTTCATACCACACTTAAGCTTGTGGTGATTTTAGTATAAATAGAAAAAAAACAACAACAACAAAAAAAAAAACCATAGGTCCCTAGCATCTACCCAAAGACCACAGTAAAAATCCAAAGTGCTTCCAGTGGCTAAGAAGCATAACAACTAAAAAGGGACGAAAGCAAAATACACAGAATCAAAGGCATATGCTTATACCTCAGCAGTGGGTAACTCAGTTAGTAGCCAGTGTCAATTATCAAGCAAATACCCAGTAGCTAACAACTAGGCAAACTAGTGCTCTAAATATTCACCAGAATGAGTTCTGTACCAACTTTAAAAAAAAAAAAAAAAAAAAAAAAAAACTTCACTTCTCGTACTCTCAGATCCTCATTCAAGTAACTTGCTTATCTGAGTCCTTATCCCAAAGTGCAGAAGAAAAGCGAATTTGGATGGAAGGAAAAAGGCTTTTATAACCAAGCATGTTGATGGCAGTGAGAAAGTTGAGCTATTTCAAGAAAACTAAAAAAAATAATAATAATAATAATAAACAGTGATATGCAGTCTGGGGCCATTTAGTGATAGAGTCTTACATATTTCAACAGGCCCCAAGGACATCATTATGCACAGTATAAAATAACTGATGTTCAAAATCATGGCCCTAAATTATTAATTAAAGGTATAATTTCTCAGGATACTCGCTGTTAGACAGCTGTGTGGTATGGAATACACTTTAGAAAGACATGCTCTTAAAACAGTTACAAGATCCTTGATCATAGAAGACTTGGGGAAGGCCTTGAGTCAACTTTCTTACTTGACAGACAGAAAAACAAAAACACAAAGATAACATGATTGATCCAAGGTCGGCTGGTTGTTAGAAATAATCAGAGCTATAATCCAGGAGAGCTAAATCTTCTGAAACTGTGTTTGTGGCTTCTACACCATTACAAAATTGTCAATGAGGAACTACAGCCTTAGCTCTTCATAACACTCTACAACCCGGAAAGTAGCTATCCTGGAGTCTTTCCAGAGAGCTGAGGTTCTACCTTCAAGCAATCCTGTGATCCGAAATGTGAAAGTGAGTGGTCCTCCTGGAGAACAGAGAGTGAATGGTAAGGTTTTCCTTGGAGAAGTAAATGTTCTAAGCCCGGGAG
Source organism: Mellivora capensis (assembly GCA_004024625.1). Lineage (NCBI taxonomy): Eukaryota > Metazoa > Chordata > Mammalia > Carnivora > Mustelidae > Mellivora > Mellivora capensis. The sequence goes on from PISX010009037.1 coordinate 41,384, forward strand.
AATGCAAGGCAGTGTTTATTGGCAAGGAAGAAGGTTGCACAAAAGGGAACTATGTTCAACACATTTAGCATGGGAAAAAGAAGTCTCGTGTGTGTGTGTGTGTGTGTGTGTGTGTGTGTGTGTGTGTGTGTGTATCTCCTCACTAGCATGTATTTCTGGTCACCAAAGTATTGTTGAGGATCATTCAACTTTGAGAATCTAGCCCGACTCTTTCTCTGAATACTCATTATTGCTAAATAAACTGAGTAGGCCATGTATTTGAAAGAGAATTGCATTTGGAGGCAGGAGACACCCATTGGAGGCTCTGTGTAACTCTGGGCAAGGGCCTTGGGGGTGTTATTCCATAAAGTGAGTGAACTGAATCTGAAGATCTCAAAGTTTCCTCAGGGCTATGATTCATGTTTCTAATCAGGTCTTAGCAAATAGAAATGAGACAAATAGGGGAAATCCAAGTACCATGCAGTATGCAACAGAGACAAAGTTTCACATATTTGCTACAAAGGCTTATTACAACAAAGGCTTTCTGAGCTCTGTTTAAAAGGGGAGACTTCTTTTCCTAAGGCCTACACTCCACTTTGTTTTTTTTTTTTAAATTCTCTCCCTGTTTTTCTATCTTCTTATGAAGATCACCTCTAGAAAACCAGAAAGGGTCTTGGAGGTCAAATAATGTTATTTATTTGGGCACTATTTAGGAAATAGGAGCCCAGGAAGGATCCATGACTTTCATGAGGTCCAGAGCCTGCTTGTGAAAATGTGGGATTGCTTCTGATTCCCAGTTCATACTTTCCTCTGATAAAGCCACGCTGCCTCCCAACTTTGAAAAACTACTAGGAAATATAACGGTCCCCTAAAAATAACACCCCATTTATATCCCAGGGAAGAGTCACATCTAAACGGGCAACGGTCCTGTGTCAAAGGAAGACAGCGCAGCAGCAGCAGCGAGTCAGCTGCCGGCGAAGCTAAAGCCGCTGTTCTCTTCCCACGACTCTGTGAAGATTTATGGTGTACATGGGGGATCTTGGCCAAACTACCTCCAGGCAGTATTGGACCAGATCCCTAAAGGAGTCCTCGCAGCTATGAAGTTTTTCACATGTTTATCTGCTGGAGACAAGACAGCTGTGAGCTCCTGAAGCTTCCCTATAAGGAATAACACTTCGTACTTTGAGATAGCAACGCATTAAAGATCTGAGCAAAACATACTTTTGATGGGAAAGCACCGTCTATTCCTATACAGGGCACTGGTCGGTATGACCTGCTGTTAAGTTTTGCCTCATTTTATTCTTTTAATTTAAAGCTGTTAATCAACTTCTGGACACTTTCTCTCATTGTACCACTCCTTCCTTCGAGAACTGAGGCCGTGACTCAATTCTGATGTTCAATCAAAGGATTATCATTTTCGAATGGTGCAGCTTTCAGATTAGTGGTAAGCCAATTTAGAAAGAAATAAGAGGGGCGCCTGGGTGGGTCAGTGGGTTAAAGCCTCTGCCTTCAGCTCAGGTCATGATCTCAGGATCCTGGGATCGAGCCCCGCATCAGGCTCTCTGCTCAGAGGGAACCTGCTTCCTCCTCTCTCTCTGCCTGCCTCTCTGCCTGGTTGTGATTTCTCTCTGTCAAATAAATAAAATATTTAAAAAAAAAAAGAAGAAGAAGAAGAAGAAAAGAAATAAGAAAGAAAACCAGGGGAAAAAGGAGCTTTGCCCTCCTGATATCCTGGCCTGCAAGCGGCTCTCCTTTGAAACGGCAAGAAGAAACTGCTCTCAAAGACACTTTCTCATATGCTGCCAGCTTCAGAGTGGCTCTTTCTCAGGGGATGCTTGTCTGGGCTGACTAGGGCTTGTTTCAGGGTGTGTCTCCATTCCTCCAAGAGGCCTGCCCTGGGCAAGACTGTATTCATTAGTAATGTAAAAAAATTTAAAAATCCCGAGCTGGCAGCCAGTGGGAGGTTTTCCTACACGGATGTGCACCTCCCACGTGCTCCAGTCACAGTCACCACTGGGCTGGTGAGAGGCCCCGACGGATCGGTGCCAGGCCCAGACACAAGTCCTCCATTCTGACACGGAGTGCTGCCAAGCGGGAAAGAACCACATCCTTCCTCATCCTAAGGCCCCTTCTTAAATCGAGCAGTTGTTCGAAGGGGAAAGCACGGGGGGAGGGAGGAGGCGACATCACTAGTTGGTGTTAATTATAACAAGGGGAAAGCTTTATTCCCAATATGAAGTTTCTAAGTGAATTCAACACAGAAGCTCAAGGCCGGAAAGGCCCTCAAATATCATTTTGATTCAAACATTTTCCAAAATTCAAATATCCCTGTAACATCCTTGCCAAGTGGATGTGTAGTCCCTCTTTAAATATCTCTAATGATGGTGACCTCATTACCGAGTTAGTTTTCATATGGCCTGAACTGTAATAAGAGCCTCCTTAGGTTGAGCTGGACTCAGATCCTCTGGAATCTGTACCTATTTGTCCTGGTCGAGGTCTCTGGTGCCGTATCAGAGGTCTTCTTCTCTCTTCCACAGACACCGGCGGGGGGTGGGGCGTGCATATAGCCCAGGGGTTCTGGCATTTGAAAGCAGCATTGTCATATCTCCATTGACCTCACTTTCCAAAATGGGAGACTAGGGTTTTTGCAAAGCACTTATTCCCGTCTTTGCTCTAAACCTCAGTTGTAAGAAAAGGATATTGACAAAATGAAAAGATCATTAAAATAGGAAGAGCTGGTGTCAATTGATTAAGGCACTTCCTATGATACTATTTAGACTTAAAAGGAAATTGAAAAAGGAGCTGAGGAAGCAAAATGACCAGTGGGTTAGCTCAAGCAGGATTTCTAGGGAATTGTCAGATTGATCAGTGTACAAGTAACCAAACATCTGTCACAGATGCCCACGAACCCGCAGGCAAACTGGATGGGGCCACAGGACAGAAGGCATGCCTCAGCACAGTGAAGGAAAGCATAAAGTTTCAGCACGGGCTTCAGACTTACATATACCGATCTCAAATCCTCTGGAGCTATGTAAGCTTCTTAACCACACAGGCTCTCTGTTGCCTTATTGGGTCGGGTCAAGCATCTCATGGAATCAGGTATAACGATTATGTGAGATCATATTATAAAGCACCTGGCATGCAGTGAACACTCAGATTTCACAGCTATCATTTTTTATTATTATCACCAGAAATCTAGCCTTTAATTCCCTAGAACTTTTCCCTTCATAGCATAACAATGCAGGAAGCAGAAAACCCATATTTCTGGTAGGGTGAAATGAGGTCAGTTCTCACGTGGGAGAATGAAAGTAAGAGAAGCAGCGCATTACAGTGGAAAGTACACTGTACCAGAACTTAGAAGACGAATTACAGAGTTTCGGCCAACTCTAAACAAGACACATCCCTCTCTGTTGTATTGGCAGAGCCAGGAGCTTAGCCTTTTGACCCTAACTTTCTAGCATTCTTGGAGGACCATTAAGAGTAGTCTGTGTAGGGGCACTTGGGTGGCTCAGAGCGTTAAGCCTCTGCCTTCAGCTCAGGTCATGATCTCAGGGTCCTGGGATCGAGCCCTGCGTCGGGGGCTCTCTGCTCAGCAGGAAGCCTGTTTCTCCCTCTTTCTCTGCCTGCCTCTCTGCCTACTTATGATCTCTCTCTGTGTCAAATAAATATCTAAAATCTTAAAAAAAAAAGTAGTCTGTGTAAAGACAGCTAATAAGGCTTAATTTCTGGATGCCTCCTCCTTCTCCCCTGAACCATGTCTCTGTATCAGTAACTGCAAAAATCCTACACACCCCAAAGCACAGAACCTGAAGTTGTCTCCCCAATTTGGTATGCCTTAAGGATCCCTCTAAGAGGACAAAACTCTTCGGGGTGCACTGAATAGAGGTTTTAGGTTTTGTATTCACTTGCTGTTGGCCATTGCCATCTTAGCAAATAGATCAGTAGGAGTGTGTTTTAAATAAGTCAAGACGAATGAATAAGTTCTGCTGTGTTTCAACAGGTAGGAAGCCAGGAGATAGGTTTTATAAACATATGGGAGTATGTGCTTGGAAACACTGATAGGAAAGACTTAGAGAATGACCTAATTCAAAGATGTGTGGATCTCCTGGGGGTGTTAAGATATCTGTTCAGGTATGCTTTGGTAAAGCAGCCCTTCTTCTTTACCCTGCGTTTGGGGTTCTGTGAGTTGGTGTGAAGAAGCCAAACTCCTACAAGGGGGTCAGGGATGAGATAGCTGGAACTGTCACACTGGGGTTACAAAGGGCCTGCACTCTGGGTGGAAAAAGACCTTAGAGGTAATGAAGTCCCAAAACTATGGGCAGATTTAGAACAGGAACATGGAAGAACCAGGAATGTACCCCAAGATTATCAGACAGTGGTGCCTAGTGCGAAATGGAGGGATGAGCCATAGCAAGGTGTCCACTGAATCTACGCAAGTGCAGTGAGTGCTCTTCAACCAAGGGATAAGTGGGCTCTTGATGGTTACCACAATCTCTAAGCTTCAGTTTTTCCAGTTAGGCCAATTTAGACTGAACCGACCTTATAGAGTCGTTGTCAAATCCAATGAGATAAGGGAAATGTAAGTCATTTGCAAATTGTTAAGCACTTGACAAACAGAATGGAATACTCTTACTCTTTACTCAGTAAAGCCAAAAAGCATTATTTACTAAATTAAGTAAGTGATGTTTATTTTTATAGGATCTTCCTCTCAGAATGAAATTGACATGGTTGCGTAAGCCAGTTTCATGTTGGTCAATGTTCCAGCTACATATACACTTTTTCTTGCCTTTCACATACTGGAGGCAGAATCATCAGGGAATTTTAAAGAATCATTATCAAGGTATGCCATAAAGATACTAGAGTCAACATACTAGCCATACGTCAAATCACCTTGGCTTGCAATTGTACACTAATATTTTTAATATTGTCCTGAACAATCACTTATGATTCTGAGTCACTTTCCCAAGTGAAAATAGAAGAATGAAAATTTTCTTGCCTGGGTTATGATTATAGAATGTTCAGTTGTCCCCCCATTCCTTTCCTAAACTCCAATGCTATGAAACTAAATATCAGATCTGTCTAAAACACAGATCTGATAATGCCCCTCCCTTGCTCAAAATATTCAGTGTTTCTCCTTGTCTTACAGGTTTAGGTGCAACTTCCTCAAGAGAATATTTAAGGACCACAGCAATATGGCCTTGGGTCAACTTTTTTAAGTGCGATCTTCAAAGACTCTGGAGCTCGAATACCATCTCCCAGTAAAACTGGGCTCTCCCCAAGCAAGGCACCAGCTTTCTTCCTTCACTTCATGTTTTCATCCTTTCCCCTTTATCTGGAGTATCGTTCATGGTTTTTAACTGTGTCACTTTAGTTCAATTGGAATTATGTTTTCCAGAATCCCATTCTCTATATGGTTCTTAGGGGTAGCCACAGGGAACTGTACATGAGATCTGGATGGGAAAAGTGCAGCAGTATCCATTGTTTTGCAAGAGCCTTTGTAGGCCCCTGGGTACTACTTACTGCCTCTAACATACATAATTGATGATCTAGTGGCTGACCTCCTAAGAGGGGGCAGCAGCTACACCCACCATGCCTTCAGCTCTTGACAAATCTCTCCCTCCAACCTCCCCAAGTCCAAGGCCCGACAGGTGAGGAACTCTGTGGCTAAGCCCACCAGCTCCTTCTGCAGGACACCCACATCATCTAGGTTAGGTACAGTGAGAGATAGTTAAGGGTTGCAGCTTGTCCTCACGGGTTCCAGGTTGTTCTCTTCCCCTTCACATCCAGCTTTTTTTCTTCCCAATGGCCTGCCTACCAGAGGTGGAGGTGGTCTTCCACAGGCTTCTTGGCCACCTCCTCCTCAGGGTCCTGAGTTAGTGGCTTTTTCTCATCTCCCATTGTCCTCTTTTGGGCTTTAATGTTTCAGCTTCTCCTGCAGTTGTAGATCTAGTCCCTACGACAAATCCCATACTCCATATCACCTACCTATTTCATTCATGCTCCGTTGGTTGGACCCTAACTCATACGCTGCTCTTCCCCTCTAGTCTATGTCCAAAACCTGCCCATCAATTCAAGACTCTCTTTAGACACCAGCTCCTCAGAAACCCCTTCCTGGATGGCACAGCTGTCTTTTTAAAACTAAACATGTTTTTCCATAATCTATTAAAGTTATGTTATCTACTTCTACATTCTTCTAAATATTATACAAGTTGATTGCCTGTGAATATCTCATCTTTCAAAATGATCTATAAATTCTTATTCTTCAGGGGTTGTGTTTGTGTGACTGTATTTTAACCTCTGTATCCCACCTGTGTCTTGCCTACAAAAGGTTTTCAGCAAATGCTTATGGCCCAAACAAGTAAATGAATGATCAATGCTATCAGTCCCTTTTTAATACCACAGGTAACTAAAACCTGGAGTTCCTGTATATGGCATAGCCTCTCTCGTGTGGAAACTCTTTGGTAGCCACTTTCCATCCCCTTCCCTTAGAGAAGAGCCTGTCTAATCTGAATCCAATCCTGTTTATTTTTATCATACACACAGTTCTAACAAAACTCATGAGCCCACTCCCTAGTCTAGAGTAAAGCGGAAACAGCTAATTATATGGGGAATGGAAAGAAAGCTGCTACAGCAAGACATGCTGAAAGCAAGAAAAAAATAGCAGACAATGAAGGAGAGACAGGCCAGAAAATTTATGAAAATCAGATTTCACAAATTTAAAAGTATACCAGTCTAGGGCCATTTAGTACATGGGTAAATGATCTCATCTCAATAAATTTTAAAGGAATTACAGTCCACTCCAATAAGCTGTCCCGAATCACCAAGATTAAGTAACACTACATATCTTAGAATAATATTCTTCTGAAATTATTTTTAAAACAAAAATTTTGGAAAAAAGTTATATTGAATCTTACCATTTAAAAAAAAATTCCATAGTCCCTACCATTCTCGGGGGGAGAAAGTGTGTGCGTGTGTGTGTGTGTGTGTGTGTGTGTATTATGTTTTGTTTTATTTTGTTTTTCTCACGCATTCATTCAGCAAATATATAGTGAGTGTCAGCTATGACTGGGGCACTGACCTCATGTTTGTGAGTATGTGTATGTGCGTTGTGTGTGTGAACCTTTCCTCCAAGGAAATCATCAAACTTGGGAGAGGTGGGACAATAAAAGTTACACCTTTTAAGTATGTCACAACAAAAAAACAAAGAAGGTCATTATATGTCAGCACCATATTGTCTTCTTACAAAGAAGCAGCAAATGCAATCAGCAAAAGAGGACTGAGTTCATCGTTACTAGTTTCTTCCAGGGCAAAATAAACTGTCAACTAAAATGAAGCTTCTTGCTTTCCCCATACAACCTTTGCCTCGTTTCTCTGCCAAACATCTCTTCACTGCAGGGAAAGCCCCCAGAGAGTCCGATGGTGCTGCACCCCTGCACAGTCTGTTTCGGAGCAAAGCTGTGGCAAAACACAGGCAAGAAATACTCGATTTTATCATCACGGCCTCCCCAATACACTTATGGAGGCAACTCTTAACATTCTCATTTTCCCCCCTAGTTTAAAATTAAAATTTAAACTTTAAATAAGGTTGTAATAGGATTGAGTGAGACAATAAAAACAAAGCATTCAGCACAGCTCTTGGCACACAAGAAGCACGGGCTCAATGTGAGTGATTACGAATTAGCAAAAGGTTGGAAACTTCCAATACATTCTATAAATGAGTCTCATTAAGTGTTATCTAGGATAAAATATGAGTCTTCTTCTGTTTTCCCTTTTGTTACCCAGAATGTTCTCGAACCATCACTGGAGTACAAAATAACTTTCCCACAAGCCAGGTCTGCCTGAGGAGGAGGGTGGGCAGGGTGAGAAATACTTGTCTGCAGGTATGTCAGATGTCGGAGATGGACAGGGCAGTCCTGCAGCATTGTTGCTCCCACATCATCCCCTGGGACTGGCCCTTCTACCTGCAGGAGTTTTCTGCTGAGGTTAAGGGACTGTAATTTCCTAGAACAAAATTAGTATCACTGATTATATGATTGAGTCTTTGGCTCTGATTTTTTAAAGGAAGTTAATAAAATAAGCACAACTGAAAACTGCCTGAGTATGTAAGTATATGCATGTTCGGGGAGGTTATTTTAGTTCAAAAAATAATAAAAATAGCTCAAATGGACTGAGCACTAATTATGTTCCAGGGACTGTGCTAAGCACTTCATGCACATACTTAATCCTAACGACGCTTTTATTCTTGTGCCAACAATGCAGATGAGGACACAAGTTTAAAGATGTTAAGTAAATTTGCCATATCCCAGAGATAGTGAGTAGCGTGACCCTATACCGACCGTCTCGGTCTAAAAGCCACGTTTTTACCGCTATATGCTAATGAAATAATATAACGTGAGAGAATAGGTCACATATGCATTCACTGATTCAAGACATTTATTGAACTATTCCTTCATATGAATCACCATGAAGTGAGACAAATAGAGATGAAAAAAAATATTCAGGGTCACTTACAATCAAAGGGCAGAATGGTTACATTTGTGTAACCGAGTGGTTATACTTGCCCCAAGTTCAAATACTGGCTCTACCCCTAACTAACCTCCGTGACTTTGAGCCTCAGTTTTCTGTTCTACAAAGAGAAATAATAGAGGACAGTTATTCTTTGGTTTCAACAAGCTAATATTTGTAAAGCACTTGAAAGATGCCTGGCATATGTGAGACTACATACGCATATCAGTAAAGGCTTCACAGAGGAGTTCCACTTCTTGAAGAGTTAGGCACCATTTACATTTGTAGAACCAGAGAGAAGAAATTGATCTTACATGGAATTAAATTTGCCTTTCATATGCTTACTCCTTGATACATCAGATTTCAGAAACTGATACTAAGAATCTTATAAGGAAAATATAAGGAAATATCTCTTATAAGGAAAGAGCTCTGGGTCCAGTGTTTTGGGGGACTGATTACATAAAACACCTACACAAGAACTGTAAAATTTCCAGCTGAATTGAATTGAGTAACAGTGCATACATTTTCACCCATTACTTGGTACATGTGGAAATAAGAATGATATCATTTGAGAAAAAGCAAAGGAATCTGGTTTTGCCTCTTTTACCTATTGTGTGTGTGTGTGTGTGTGTGTGTGTGTGTGTGTGTGTGTGTTGAGACATTTTAATGGGGAAGTCTATGAATGACATATCGATGAAACTCAACTTTCTTTCTCCTCTGTTCATAGGACCCTATATGAGATCAAAGCAGTATAACTCATCTTATACATAAATTCTTCCATTTTCCTTCACTCTCTAGCTCCAAATACAGCACACCTGGTCACCACCCTACTTCAATCCTTTCGGTGACCTCCCAGCTTATCTTGGGACTTTATTCCCAGTCCTTCTCCCCCTTTCACCTGGCCCCTGCCACCTCAACTACAATCTCAGACCAGCTTGGCTCCTTCACAGGCTTTTCCCTTAATTCAAATGCCACCTTCTCAAGGCAATATGCATACATATGTGTACTAGTGTATATACGTATGTGTGTATATGTATGTGTATGAAACAAGTTTTTTTTTTAATTTCAGTATTACATATGTAATTTATTTTCTTGTCCAGTTCCATCTCTTTCTTTCTACCCTTGAGGACAAATAATTATACTAACACCTGTCTATGCACGTATTTACTCATCATTTCCTCATGATTAAGCAGCTGCTATTCGTGAGGCCCTGTTCATGGGATAGAGCAAGGAGCAGGGTCTCTGGCCTTGTGGGTGTTACGTTCTAGTGTCTAGTTCTAGACAATAAACAATGGACAGACTAAATATGTGGAAGCTGGTAAAGGTGACAACCACTATGGAAAAAGGAAAAGCAGAGTGGGTCAGTGAGATGAGCACCGTCATGGGTGGAGATGGGAAGCAGGAAGGGGTAAGTTTATACAAAGCAACCAAATAGGCTTTGCTGAGAAGACATTGCAGCAAAAGTTTCAAGGAGATGAAGGAGTTAGCTTTGTGGTTATCTGAGAGAGTGGGGTAGAGAGGAAACAATGCAAATCATACATGGCCTTACAAGGTATTTTAAAGACCATCTTACACACTGAACAAAATAATGTGTGGTTTCTTGTGCCAGTCACTGTTCTGAGAACTTCATTTGTATTAACTGACTTAGACATCATTAACAATGAGTTACATATTGTGTTTATCTCATTTCACATAAATTAAGTCACTTGTCCAGAATTATACAAATGGAGACAGAATATGAACCTAGGTAGCAAGACTCCAGACTCCTACAATATACTCCCTCTTGATCTAGAAAATTCTGATCCAGTGATACTGAGACTTCAGTACAGAGGCCCTAACTACCTGCTTCCTTAATGAGTTGTCCAGATGATTCAGATGGAGATGGTCCATGCACCACAATTTCTCACCAATCTAATTCCTCCTCCACATGAAAATTTTGCAGATCTTTGGTAAAATCACTCTCACTTCCTATCCTTACCATCCCCATTGTTCATCAAATTGGGGAAAATTTCCTTAGACCAGTGGAAACATCTACTCAATACACACCCCCTCTCCATCTGTGTTTCATGTAAATTTCATCATAGGGCTGAGGCTTTGGGGTATATAAGAGTGCTGAGTGAGAAGAGGAATGAATGTTTATGGAGGGCGCTTTGGGTGCCCTGTATTAAGTGCTAGGGACTTAAAACATTTCATCTGATTTTAACCTCGGTAATATATATATCAATATGAAGATACAGGTACAGGTATAGATATAGGTGTGTATTGATCTAGGAGAGAGCTAGAGTATGCTAATTGCCATTTCCCAGATGAGGAAACTAAGTCTGCACAGGCTAAGCAAGCAATATCTAGAATTCAATGACTCTAAACCAGCCAACTTTCCACTACCCACTCTAACCATTCAGTCCCCAACCCCTGCCATTGTTTCATTCTCTAATTGGAAACCGAAGTCTAATCTTCCAGAAAAGTGCTATTTAGTGTGTATTTCCACTCCCTAGCATCCATCATTTCTGTAAGTTGAAAGAACTCCTATATTTATTCAATGAGAGCCAAGCTTCTTCCATGGGCACTAAATTAGCTCAAAAGAAGAAAGCAGAAAATATGCACTCGTAATGCTAAAATTTAAATGAAAGCCAAATATTTTATCTCTTTATTTCTTTGTAGAAGATTATGGTGATTAATGGTGAAACAGAGCTTGCTTTATATGAAAAGCCTCTCTTTTTTCATTTCCCATACAATAAATGTCAGTGTGCATAACCCAGCAAGCTATTTTCTCTTCCCTGCCCCCAACCTGGATCCTGAGGGGGAAGATAGTTAACAGGTCATGGGAATGAGGTAGAATCACATCCTGAAGGACACGGAAGGTGTCTTTATGGATCTAACTCCCAGTGTGGCACTGGGTTGTGAGTCTCACTGAGGACAATTAGGCTGCTGGGTATCTGGGACTTGGGGCACTCACCACATCATGGTGTGTGGGTACATCTGTGGAAAGAACACAGCGGTTCTTCTCTTAGCTTTTCATGGTATCTCCCAAGTCATCACTCCACAGACACATAGAATATCATACCTTAGAAAGCATTGTCTAAATTCCTCATTTTAGAAATGAGAAAAAGGACTCTGAGAAGGAAAAACAATTAACCAGGGGCTGTTGGACTGAATCATTAAGCGGGGGGAAAACACATAACTTGGAGTTAGAAAGCTGGGGTCCAAGCCCCAGATCCACTACGTGCTAACTGTGTGGCTTTAGCAATTTTTAACCTCTTGGACTCAGGATATACATGTTCTTGGCAACGCATGCCTTAATTACCTCAGATTATTGTTTTTAAAAAAATGTGTGTGCCTGTGTATGTAATAAAAGTCATTTTGTGTGGTTAAAGTTCTACATAACTAAAACTGTTATTATTTGAACCTAAGTCTCACACTTTCTATCCCATATCAATCTGGGCATGCAACTGAGTATCACGGCAGCTGTTAATCATAATAAAGGCTAAAATTCCCATGCACAGGCCCTTAACAAATGTTATGGCATATGATTGATACCTATCAAAGCCTGATGAAATGGGTCTCATTATCCCCTTTTGTAAATGATGAAAGTAAAACAGAGGGCATCTGGGTGGCTCAGTCTGTTAAGCAGCTACATTCGGCTGAGCTCATGACCCCGGGGTCCTGGGATCAAGCCCCATGTGTCTGACTCCCTGCTCAGCAGGGAGCCTGCTTCTCCCTCTCCCCACTATTATGCTCTCTCGCGTGCACACACGCACGCTCTCTCTCTCCCTCTCAAATAAATAAATTCTTTAAAAAAAGAAAAGAAGAGAAAAGAAAGCAGAGACAGACCAAATAACTTGAGCAAAGTCACACGCAGGGAAGTTGGTCTCATGCTAAAGCTCACAGATGTTACATAGCCACAGTTTTAGGTTACCATAGCATCTAACGATAACTGGCTTAAGAAACTGTGTTATCTATGAAGAGAACACTTTCAGATATCAGAGTTTATAAAATGACTGGTTCTCTTTTCTGTTGCCTTTAGCATTGATTGGGAAACAAGGAAGCCAGTGTAATCATAAAGACTTATGTGCCAGACAGGTAGAAACCACAGCCTTCTCCTGGATAGAAGCTAGATATAAAAGGTCACCTGTCTTTATTCCAATGACATCAAATAATAGCTAGATGGATGTTCATTCTTCACTGTTTTTAGAAATCTTAAGATCGAAGTTCATTGCAGCTGCCCACCTCCCTGGAAACTTCCTACTTTCTTTCAGGTAATTAATGTATGACACTTGACACTGGCCTTGCTGTCAAAACATGCAAGCAAGCCCTTCCTTCCCTATATTTGGTGCAAAATGCCCTTTTTTCTTAGGATAAAATGTCTTTTTGTCCATCATTGAGCCAGGGATGTCCAACCTTCTTAGAGACTGTGACTCCTTAGCATTTTTCTGGTTTTGTAACCATAACATTAAAGGAAATGAAAGCTACCTTCCAAGTTTATACAGACAGCCTTTGAGATAATTAGTAATATAGCAAAGCATAAGAAAACGAGAATGTCAACACTGGGCCCACCTGACACAGTATGAAGCCATCATTCCCTTCACTCTGCACTTTTTACATACAAGGCACTGTGCTATGTTCTTCAGCTGCTTAGGCGCTAATCAGGGACTTGGACAAGAAAACACAGGGACAGATTACTGGCCCAGAGTGAAAACAAACAAATAAGTTTTGAAAATCACAGTAGAGATAGAAAGAAGACAGTATAAGCATTTCATGTGGTCCCACAGACTGGGGAAGAATGAGGCAAGGATTCTAGCAGCAGGCATAGGAAGGTAGAGGAGGAAAGGACACAACTACTGCAAGGGTATGGTGTGAGGACACAGGGAGGGGACGTTCCTGAATCTACCTCTCCAAGTCCAATTTGATGGTGTGGTATCTAGCAAACATGGTATGGTAGCCCAAATGCCTTTACGCTCAGAAGCACACCAGTTCTAGTTCTTACTAATTGACTAACCTTGAGCAAGTCCATAAGTCTCCCTGAGCCTTCGTTCTTTCATCTGTAAAAGGCAGATAATAATATATATCTGAGAGTTATTTTTATGCTTAAGCGAAATGACAGAAGTGCACGCACCAATGAATGCTGATTTCCTTTGCCCTCCTCTGTTTGACCGGAAAATAGATCTCTTGGCATAAAACATAAGGGTATTTTCTCTTTATTCCCCTTTCCCCTTCTAGCTTCGACTTTTACAAAGAGATATGGAGACAGAATTTTGGAGTTGAAGGGAATCTTAATGAAAAATAACAATGTATTGGGGCAGAAGAACCTCCCATTTGAAGCCCAGAGCTAGAGACTTCCCAGTTCCAGGCGAGGTAATCCCAGACTCAGAATGGCAGGATGGGGATGTGTGGGTCATCTGTCCCAGCCCAGGCTCTCACTTCTAGTCCAGAGGCCACACAATCTCAGACCTTTCAACCTACTTAACGTCTCTGAGCCTCAGTTGCCTCCAAAAATACACAGGGTCACTGCAAGGATTAAATGAGGTGATACTTTAAAAACAGTACAATCCACAATGGAGTTCAGTAGCGAATAACTATTACATTTTGATTTTCACAATTTAACAGACTAATAAATTGAAAGAATGAATGGCAGAATTCACATTTATTAAATGCCTCCAGTGAATAAGGTGCTGGGATAGGGACTCCAGCTTCTGGGCAGACATCAGCATTCCTGTTTCCTGGCTGAGGAGACAGAGGCTCACCACAGTACGCTAAGTTGCCTCAGGTCCCTGTCAGATTCTACAACTCCGCACTGCCCCAGGTGCCAGAGCTGGGCAGAATCAAGCCAGGCTACCAGGAGGTCTCCCCATCAGTGCCACAATCCCCTTGGTGCATTCTCACTCTCTAAAAGAGAAAACAAGCAAACAAACCAACCTGAGCCAATGAGTAGCTAAACTGAATTAATCCCACAAAAGATCAGATGCCAAATGTTCTGTAACTTTTCCATTCTTTGGGGTTTTTATTTCATCCACAGAACAATTTCCAAAATTTGCAAAGAGCACAGTAGGTGGCTCTCTTTAATATTTCACGGGCAAAGCGACAGTGACTCACCAGATCCTACATCTGTGTCACCAGCAGAAGCCCTGACAAAGTTGAGCAACAAATGAAACTGTGTGTATGCTGGAGATAACCTTTATTTTATTTTTTTTTCTCTTCTGCCTCCTCCTCTGATTTTGTCCAGCCACATTCTGCTTTTCTAACAGTGCCAGGTAAGATGATGCTAACTGGATACCTTCTGGCAAACATATGCTTCCAAATGCCAAAAGCAAGGAGCAAAAACATTTCTCCCAGAACTGCATTTGCAAGCCTGTCTGCTTGCTGCAAAGCAGAGAAACCTGATGGCCTGTGGGGAGTCTCAACGGATAAATGGCCCCATTGCCTGGGCCAGAAACAGATCTGTTCATTTTCCTACATAAGCCTGCAGCCATCAGTTTCCACAGGGAGGACTGAGGCTCCAGACCAGTGATCAGCACTGTCAACAAGCAGCAAGTGGTCTTTTTTGCAAATGCTGCCTCTGCCTACTGCTCTCCATTCCATCCTGTGCCCCCAGCATTAGTGAGAGAAGTGAAGAACACTATGGTCACTCATGACATTTGTTGCTCAGTCTTCTCACTGCCCTATGAATTAGCACAAGGATGGCAGAGAAAAGAAAACACTCAGAACAGGAAGAAATATGTAATATACTTCTGAACTTCATGTCTTCACAGTCCCCTTCCTCTTAGGAATGGAAGGTGCATTATTTAAAGGCAGGAGAGTAGGAACGTTGCCTTAGAGATCAGGGCTTTTGAACTTCCTCTCCTAAGAGCTGACCCCCCCCAACCTCTACAGAGCACGCTTATGGACTGTTCCTTCAGCAAGGAAATTTCCTCTTTGGGACAGAAAGGATCCCCTACACCAGCCCAATAAGGTCACCTTAACTGAAGTAAAATTGCTAAAGAACTCATTGGAGCAGGGACGATGTGGGGTGTGACAGGGAAAAACCTAAACTAAAAGTTACAAGGTGTAAGCTCTAATTCCAGGCCAAAACATAATAACCATGTGACTCTTAGCAACCTCTCCTTTCTCTGAGTCTCAGTCTCTTTTGAGACCAGCTAAGAAGAGATACCACTTAATGAGCAACTACTCACTACATAGATTTTACATTATTCCACTTAATTTTATCCTCACACGAATTCTTGGGGTAAGCATTTTCCTTTCCATTTTAGAATTGAATAAAACAAAAGCCCTAAATGGTGAAAAAAAAAAACCAAAACGCTCAGTATGCCCTAGCTACAGAGGAATTAGGGCTGAAATTTGAATTTGACCACAAAACCTAAGCTCCTTCCACCATTAATATGCCTCCCATGTCCTTCTCTCAGGGCTATCACAAGTAGCAAGAAAGATAATATATATGGAATATGTTTTGGAAATTTTAAAGTTCTCTCTCTCTATCTATATGTATGAATTTTGTACAAATAATCTGGATAAGGAGGAAAGGTATAACTGGGTATCCTTTCTTTAAAGAGCCGGAACCAAAAAAAATTACCTTCCAATCTCCCTTCCATCCCCTTGTTCTGACCTTATTTTTAACATTTTCCTTTTGCCCACAGGCCCCCTAGTTCTCAGGCACAAGGTCAGACGTATCCTGGCCGGCTGATCACAATGCATGCACACAGAACAGGCTGATGGAAGCAAGAGATCCCATCCCCTGCAAATGCTTGGTGCAAGAGGTACCTACAGGGGCATGGCCAAGTTCTTCTCTTCCCTCAAGATGTATCACACCCCCTCCTATGCACTCATCAATACCCCACGCAAATGGAAGGAACTGGGAAACAGGCAGCCAGCTATAAGTGCTGAACACTAAATTGGGGGACTTACGGCATAGCCAGGAGACACTAGTAAATAACTGAATAAAGTCAATCAGAATAAAATCAATTTTCATGAGCCTCGTGGGGATATATGAGGGGAGCTATTCATTTTAAAATAACAATAATTAAGGACGACTAGAGTAGGCATGTGTAGTATTTATGTTTAAATAAGGTACATCTGTGTACAGAGGGACTGAATTTAGCAACATCACAGCATGATCCCAAAGAAATACGTGAGAATTGTGTTGCTGTTTTCCTCTATTAAACATAAAGTTGCTTGTCTGTCCTAAGACAGCAGGAAAACAAGGATTAGCACAGTCTGTAACATAGAAGGAACTTTCAACTTCTCTTGTCTTCCTACTTCTCATCAAATTCAAGACCGTCTTTGCAAATAAAGGGTGCCTCAGACCAGGGCTTCACAGACTGAGGCTTGGCCTAAAAACGAGGGGGCTCGGCATCACTGAGAAACATTAATTTTATATTTCCAGCTCAAGCATCCATGATTAAAGTCACATGGAGACAGCACTCAGAAAACACTTTCTATAAAAGCTGTTCAAACTCCAAATAAGAAAATGCCACAGCATTCCAGATTTAAAAAAAAAAAAAAAAAAAAAAAAAAAAGTCACTTTAAGGTAGTATGAAATCACCGTCCTGAAAATCCACTGTCTCCAGGGTTAGTGTGTAACAATATTTACAATAGTGTCCATCAATCTCAAATTAACCAGCTGTCAGGCCAGGCACTGCGCTAGCCGTACCATTTGAATTATCCCATTTCATCCTTCCAACTACCCTCAGGGCTCATTGTGATCTTTATCATCTCCCTGTTGCGGCCAGGAGCAAAAACTGAGTACCGAGAAGATTGGATAACTTGCCCCACCAAGTTCACACAGCTAAGAGTCGGCAGAGCTGGAATCAAAACCAGGTCTAAATACTCCTCCTCGGCCGGCAGCTAACCCAGGATCTGCGGAAAGGAGCCGCAGAAGCCCTCCCAGCGGCGCGGTGGACCTCAATTTCGCGGCCGGCGGTGGAGGGCAGACAGACTGGGTACTGGTTCTTAAAGAAAACGGCCGAAGTTTGCTTTTCTGCTTGTGATTTTTCCCTTCAACTCAGCTTCCTTGTTGCCTCCCGGCACTCGGAACTGACGGGGGCCATGGCTCCATGAAGCTAGCTATTCCTAACCGAGGGGCATCCTGTCCCCTAGGGGACCACCAGCTTCCTCCCCGCGCTGGGAGACGGCTGTGAGTACCAACCCCAGTCATCCGCGCCCCGACGTCCCTCCCCTCGCCACCGCCTCCCCAGAAGCCAGTCAGACACCCTCGGCAGGGGTATCTTTCTGAGAAAGCAGGTCAGGGGAAGACGGAGCGAGGCTGCAAGCAGCCTTTCCCCAGGCTGTCACAGCTCCTGGCATGAGACACGCTGGGACACGCTGCCCTCTTCTATCCTCACCGCTCGCAGCAGCGCTCTGGAGATACCCAGGCGGGGGTACGCCAGGGTAGATCCCTCAGAGGGCTGGAACTGGGGTGCAGCAACGCGCGGCCGTCCCCAGACTGCGGTACCTCAATCTCCACAAAGCAAAGACGGGGTTCTGGACAGTTGGGTTCGAGTCCCGACCACAGCACTAACTAGCTGTGTGATCTATCCCAGGGGCTGCCTCGCTCTGTGCCTCAGTTTGTCCTTCTGGAAAATAAGAGGGTTGAACGAGACGATTTTCAGGAGTCCTTCCACCCTGAGATTCTCTGGGGTGATCCCTCCGAGCCCTCACGACAGCGAGAGACTCACCTTTCTTGGGAAGCAGAGCGGGCGCAGAGAGCCAGTGGGGACGGGTGGCAGGGTCGCCCGACACTGCTTCTTTCGGTGAGTCTGGCCAAAGCGGAGCCCGGGGACCCTGATCCGGCCAGTCTTCCCCCAATGAGCCTCTTACTTTCCGCCGCACTTTCTTTTTCCCCCTTTGGGGCTCCTCCCCCTGCGCGGCGCGATTGGTCGCCTCCGCGCTGCCCGGGCTCCACCCGCCGCCCTGGCGCGCCAGCCCCCAGCACTCCGAGCTTCGCGGAGCCGCGGCCGCGGGGCGGCACCGAGGGCAGCCCCGCCCGCGGCGAGGAGGGGCCGCGCTGGGCCTGCCAGCGAACCGACGCGAAGCTGCGCCGGGCCCCGTCTGCGCCCCGCCAGCGCCTGGGCTGGCTTGAGCGCGCCCGCAGAGGAGAGGGCGGGTCCCGGTGACTGGGCCGCTGCCAGGCGCACTGGGAAGCTACGCCCACACTATACACAGATTGGCACACACGCGTTCATTGCAGGGTCCTGGTCTTCCAGGCGAGATCGATGCCACCCTGCTTTTTCTCCCCGGCTCTGTGTACTTAGCTGTCCTGCTGCACCGAAGCCATGAATCAGTTCAGACTACAGGATGTGAGCGCGCCCACCATGTGCCAAGCACAGAGTGCGACAGGAAGAAACAGACTCAATTTCGGTGTTCCGGAGCTCTTGCTTCGCCACAAGTGACAGTCGTGGGACAAATGGTCATGACAGCAGGACTGAATCTGTATTTTCCACGGGTGGATACCCAGTGCCCAGCACAGTGCCTGACACAAAATAGGCCCCCAGTACATGTGTATTGAATGAATGAATCGTTATAGAAGGAAATAATCTCAAAAAATGTTACTTTCCTGGGGGCGCCTGGGTGGCTCAGTGGGTTAAGCCTCTACTTTTGGCTCAGGTCATGATCCCAGAGTCCTGGGATCAAGCCCCGCATCGGGCTCTCTGCTCTGCGGGGAGCCTGCTTCCTCCTCTCTCTCCCTGCCTCTCTGCCTACTTGTGATCTCTGCCTGTCAAATAAATAAATAAAATCTTTTTTTAAAAAAAGTTCCTTTCCTTTCATTCATTCCCATTTCTCCAGATTTCTGCCAGAGACCTCAAGTGCTCTCTCCCATTCTAGATGGTAGTCTGCATAATCATCCTAACAGGGTTTATAATGACTTTCATTGTTCTTTGTTCAAGAATCCTCTGTTGGTAGTCCCTCGTGATTTGTTCCTGACTGGCAGTGCCCTGTCGTCACCTATCCCCATTTTTGACCCCTCCTCACAAAGGCTGTCTACCACGGAGACTTGTCTCTTCACACATGCCTTGCCCACCACCACCTCCTCGATTTTTTCCTTCCACCTTCACAGTTACCTAATTGAATATTATTAAATTATCCAAGAAATCGAGATCCAGAGAAAGCAATTAAGCAAAGGAGAAAAAAAGATATGAAAAAAGAAAGGGGGCAGGTGGAACTAGCAGGTGGCAGTCTCCATAACGATAGCCAGCAGTGGGAAACTCAGACAGTGCCCCTGCCTTCAAGGAGCTTAAATACCCAAGGCGAAGTAATAGGATAATCAAAGCTGTGGAAATGTTCCTGTTCTTGCATTTACTGATATCACTTGGGGAAATTAATCCGGAGAAACAATTATTTGTCTCTGGATACCCGACACGTAGTACATGCTCACAATATGGTTACTGAACCCCAAAGCAAATAATCCAAAAGAATTTTTTAAATTACCTCTGCAAAGCACAAATAAAATTGTTCCTTGGTTTATTATTCATTCATTGAACATATTCAGGGCATGGACGTTTGTTCTTATATAATACACTTATCAAGCACTTATATAGGCACTTACGTTGTACTAGGCACATTGCATATATCAGCTCATTCAAGGGTACTCTTATGATGTGTAATTTATCAGTGAGCTATAGAGAAGTTGTCTCTTGCCCATGGCTACAAACCTACAAGTGGAGAACACAAGATAAGAACCAAGGCGGTGAGTCTTCTTCTTATTAGCTGGTCCACTATACGGTCTCATGTGCTTCCTAGAAGTCAAGGTTGGGTGCCTGGGACATATTGGTGATTCAAAACTGAACCACATATAGTCCTGGACTTAGAAGGAATACTCATAGCTTAATGAGGATGACAGACATATAGAAAAACAATCATTGTAGTATCTATTATAGTCTGAAGATAACATAAATGGTTGGGAATGGAAAATGAGGAAATAACTGACGGTGTATATTCACACAATAAAATATCTGCTGTCAAATTAAGGTATTATGAAAATATGTCTACAAACAAAAAAGGCTTATGCTTATGATATAACTAATAACTTTGTGTAAAAATTATGGAAGTGTATGTCCAGTAATTGAAAGAAATGTGGAAAAGTGTTAATGTGTTGGGATTATGAGAGTAAGGGCATAATTTTAAAATTTGCTTTAATGTCAAAATATTATAACAATTAAGAAAAAATGTTTCCTAACTCACATACTAGGCATTCAGTGAACAATTGTCCCCTAAATGAATGAATGACTGAGGCTACGATCTCACGGTGTCAGCACCTAATAGTGTTGGGTGTGTAGAAGATGCTCCATACATCTTGTGTGTGGATTGAAGTGGATTGAAGTATTAGGAAATGCATGACACTCTCCTTCCCTCTGCTACTATCCCCCACATCTTTTTTCAGATTATCTTTACTCATATGCCTCAGAATGTTGCTAGTCCCTTGAAACCAATCCAGTCAGTCTTGGCCCTAACACTTTAGAGTCATGGTACCAAATGACCTCCTCCTAGCCAAATTCAGTAGTTAATTTTCAGTCTTCATCTTACTTGACCCATCAGCAGCATTTCCCACAGTTGATCAGTTTCTCCTTCAAACTCCTTCTTACCTGACTTCTTGTTTTCCATTGATTCATCTGCTGCTCCTTTCCAGACTCTTTTCTTGGATCCTTCACCTCTTCATCATCTCTGAAGGTTGGAATGGCCCAGAGCCTATCCTTGATGTGCGTATGTTCCCTCCTCCGGAGCGTAGCATTCTCAAACATTTGTGTGACAATGACCCACAAATT
This sequence comes from Mellivora capensis, assembly GCA_004024625.1. NCBI lineage: Eukaryota > Metazoa > Chordata > Mammalia > Carnivora > Mustelidae > Mellivora > Mellivora capensis. Next base: position 62,617 of record PISX010009037.1, read on the forward strand.
TAAATCTACAGTCTGAAACCCAGACTCTATTTACCCTGTTGCTTCCTTTATATATCTTCTTGGGTATTTCATATATATATTTCAAACTTTACATATTAAAAAAAAAACTATTTCCACCACTCACCAAACCACCCCCTCTCCCAGTTTCCCCAGTTTTGTAAGCAACACCATCTTCTACTCAGTTGCTCAGGCCAGAAAGTTGGATTCGCCATGGATCCCTGGCTTTTTCTCAGAGCTCATCTGCAATCCAGCAGCAAATATTGTTTCCTCTACATTCAAAATACAGCTCAAATCTCACCACTACTTCTCTTCACCACAACCACCACAGCCCACATCACTGTCTTCTCTCCCTTCATTGGCCCTCTGCTTAAACTCTTGCCTCCAAGGTCTTTCCTCACACTTCTGAGGGTCTTAGCAATGGAAATCAGAATAAAGGCTAGGCATTGAGGGCAAGGACCTTGGAGGCAGACCACCTGGGTTCAAGGTCAAGATCTGTAACATATTAATATAACTGATCAATTTACTTAACTTCTTTGTGCCTCAGTTTCATCATCTGTAAAATTAGCTAATAATATAATATCTACATCAGAGAGTTGTAAAATTAAATGAATTCATTGGAAAAGAGACTGGCACACATGAAGTACTATATAAATATTAATTGTCATTTTTACTAGTAATAAAATGTCATCTTCTGCTCTCAAATATTCAATGAATTCTCATCATGATTAGAGAAATTTCCAGAGTGCTTACAGTAGCCACAAGACCCTTCATGATTTGGCACTGAGTTACTTTTCCAGGTCTCTTACTGTTTGCTCCTCTCTACTGCCTGCCCATGTTAACAAGTTCTCATGCTGGGCCCTTTGCACTTCCGGTTCCCTCTGCCTGGAATTCTCTTCCCCCTGGCTTGCTCCTTTACTTCATTCACCTCCCTGCTCAGTTGTCACCTTCTCATGAAACCCTTTCCTGACAACCATATCAAATACTACTTTCATTCTCTATCTTAATTTTGTTATTATTTTTTTTAATTTGCCTTTAGGATGTTGCCTTTACTGCAATGTAAGTTCTAGGAGGGAGATATGATGTTTCCCTAGCAAATAGACAATAGTTTGGACATACTACTTATTTAATAAACATTTGCTAAACTATGAATCCAGTCCCAAACTCTCATGATTCAACTGAGACCCAAAGATATTAAGTGACCAATTCTTTGCCCCTTCCTTTGATTTACATTTTTTGCAAGAATAATTGGAAGAGAAGAAATAAAACAATAAATAGCTTTTCTTGGCTGGGTGCAGAGGAAAGAAAGTACAGTGCAGAGACATTTTACTTTAAGTTTTTGGATGGAAGGTGAAGAGCAGGACTAAGCCAAAAGGAAAAATGTGAATAATGAAACAATTAATGATATCACCTTCCCTGTCCTTTTATGTTCCCCCTTTTTAGATTCCTTAGCCCTTTTCCCTTCAGTCCCCATCCAAGCCCAATAGCTGCTCTCTGGCTGTGCCCTTGCAAGGCTTAACCATGCCATTTCCCATTGCCTCTGCAGTGCCCTGTTTTCCAAGTCAGTGCTCCTTCTTGCTCCTTAGAGTCTCTGTCCCTGATGAAAGCCCCTCTCCCCTCAGTTTGGTTCATCTAGGTGTAGGTAAACAAGCAGGTTGAACATAGTTTTGTTAAGATGAGACTACTAAGAGTTCAGCCTTATGTGCTCAGACGCCCAAATACTACTGAAAGTCAAGTGGTTGAGAAGAGGAAATTTGGCTGTGCAGAGGGAGACTTTCTTCATTCCTATCCCTCAACCTAGCTGGCTATGTGACGTGAAGCCCTGGAAGAAGAGAGGTGAAGGGGGGGTTCCCTTCCAGAACTCTCTTAGCCTAGGGGTAGAGGTGAGCCCCAGGATCAGGTGACTCCGTATGGAGGTGTCAAAGTTCAACACAGCTGGACATTCATTAAATCCAAAGAAAATGGATTTTTCTGTGACTACTGACAGCTTGAAATCTAGAAATGCTTCAAATGTAAATTTTTAAAAAAAACTAAGCTTCATTCTGATTTGTGCAAAGGAAATTCGGGTGTTTCAAGAGAATGAGGGAATAGGGAGGAGAGGGGCTCAGGAGAGTCAGAAAAAAAAATTACAAGAGATTGGTCAATGTAAATACGATTAGGCCAGCTGTATCTGCTGGTTGGCAGTTATTGAAGTTAAGCTCCTATCCTCCCACAGAGACTGGCCTTCCTGATGATGACATTTCAGAGCAGTGGCTCTCAGGTCCTTGAGAGAGCTCCTTCAGTATTAAGATACAGATTCACAATCGTGAGCCCTTTTTAGTAAATGGTCTAAGAAAAGGAGGTCAGAAGCCTATCATCAGATGTTGGCTAGAACAGACAGGAAATTTTCCTGGCAGCCTTGAGCTTTCTCAGACAGGCATTTTAATGGGAGGCTGGGGTCATCACAGGGGCACAGCCTTTTGCTGCTAAAAGTCACACTAGAGTTTGGCCCAGTCTCTTACTTAGCACAGGGATGGATGGAGTTGTTATGTGCTAAGAATTCTGTCGTGCTCAGAGGCCGCTAGATTATTCCACTAAATACCCATCGTCGGAGAACCAGAAACCCCATTCTCCCAGTTGCTTCTCCTTTAAAGCTGGCTTCGCCTCCATTGGAATGCTTGTGTTCATAGTCAGGCTCCCCCTGCACTATCCGTCACAGGAGCATATCTAGATGAGTGACAGGGTGACAGGCAAAGACATGTTTTCCAAAAGACAGCCCGAGTCTTCTTGGCCTATGGCCTAAAGCTCCTGGAGACTGTTAGAAAAGACCTAATTTTCTCTCCCTGCTTTTCTCCTTCCAAACAGAAGCTTTGAAGTAAAGGTCAGGATTTTAATAAAGTCTTGGAGGATGGTTATTATGCAATGTTGACACTTCACTACAGCAGGAAATGTAAAGACAAGAACTTTGCATGCAGAAAGGAGAAACTTACCTTTATGGTGCTCACTTGGCCTTGTATGTAGTTAACAACACATTTACCAACTTCCAGCCTCCAAAATATAATCCAAATTGAAGGGATTCTCTTTATAGAAATATCATCACCTATATTATCCCATAAGCCAAACCACCGCAATATTCTTTAGAGCAGACTTAATCTTTGTAGTTCACCATCTGATGAGTAACAACCAATCAGTGCCAGGTGAAATCATGTTAATATTTGCTTGTTCCTACAGCACTATAAGAGGGCTGTGTCATTCAGCCCTCCTCTCATGCTTCTCTCCACCCCACTCCCCCACCCCACCCCTGCCAGTGCAGCAGCGGGAAAACTAAATGATCCTTAGCAGGCAGGCACTTATATTATTCATCACCAGAGAAGGATTTTCAAATAGTCATCTGGGATTCAGAGACTTTGTATGGGACTTTTTCTCTGCCACCAGCATTAAGAAATTTGTTTTATCTTCTATTCATTCGTTTATTCAAACATAGGTATAACATTTGCTCTATGCAGGCACTGTGGGGGACACTGTGGTAGAGTAGGCATGGATCTTCCATTATAGAAGAAGACACAACATCTACTTATATTCTGCAGAGCAGGGTTGAAATAATATCTCTTCTTCAACGAACAACTCTTACGTGGCATGGCCTTCCGACATGCATTATTTCTAAACTTTACAATGGTTTTGAAAGATAGACCTAATTTTCCCTACTTTCCATATGGAGAAAATAAAGTCAGAGAAGCTTGCTTGCCTAAGGCCATGCAGCTGGTTGGAGTTGAATCCAGGGGCAAGCCTCAGATTTAACACCTTCTGAAGGCCAGACTTCTCCATGCTACACTAATGTCCATGAGAAAGTTCAAATAAAATACTTTTGGAGTATGCAGGAAGGAAAATAGAAGGACGAGTGGATGCTTCAGAGAGGAAAGAGGCATAATGGTACACTTAACTGGGGCAAGATGTCCGGGGTTGCCATCTGGGTGTGACTGCTCATTCTCTGTGCCACCTGACACAGTCATGTCTACTCGCTGAGCTTCTGATTCTTTACCTTTAAAATGGTCATGAACTTGCTTTTTAATTTTGTTTTAGTGGGTTTTTTGGTACGGTTCATTTTGTCTTTAATAATTAGAGACGCCCAGTCCTTAGGCTGACCTGCTGGTTGTGGGCATAGAGTGAAATTAATCACCTCACTCCAGAGTGATTCTAATAATTGAAATTTGATTAGAGAATGACTAGATTTGCTGATCATATATTAGTGCATATATTAGATCATGTTTTAGTTCAAACATAAATTTAGAAAAGTTCACAAATAGTCACTTAATCTAACTCCAAATCTGTATATTTAAAATGTATTTATCTGAGAGAATGACCCCAGGGTTTTTATCCCAATAGATAATTAAGGGTAATTAAGATAATTAAGTGCAAAATACATTTAATAAAATTTGCACACTTGTCATGGTTGAGTATCACATAAAGTCCACAGGAAGGAAGACCAATTAAGAGATTATTTGACTGTTTTTGCATATGCTTATTAATCTCAAATGAACTATCATATTGTTTACTTATGTAAGATCTGTTTTGATATTTAGAAAGGTTATCATGTGAAAATGAAGATGAAAACAATTCAGAGATTAAAACAACTAGTACACATAAAACCCTGTATTGTACCCCATAGAAAATGCACAATAAACTTAAAAAGATAGATTTTGCCTATGAAAACTGAGCAACCATATACATTCACACTCACACTATGGAATACAAGACGACTTCCAGCTGGGAAATCAGGGAAGTTTCATGGAGAGGGTATTTGAGATCCGTCTTAAGATGGATTGGGTTTGTCAAGAAAGGAGGGAGGTGGAAGGCACTTGGGCAGTAAACACAGCAGGGACAGAGGCAGGGTGGCGTGAATGTTCACAACAAGGAGAAAAGAAAGAAATGGCGCTTGTTTCTTGATTTTAGTCTCTATCCCTGGGAGTAGGTAAAAATAAGTTAAGAAAGGCTAGTTGGGGGTGCCTGGGTGGCTCAGTGGGTTAAGCCTCTGCTTTCAGCTCAGGTCATGATCTCAGGGTCTTGGGATCAAGTCCCACATGAGGCTCTCTGCTAGGCAGGGAGCCTGCTTCCTCCTCTCTCTCTCTGCCTGCCTCTCTGCCTACTTCTGATCTGTCAAATAAATTAAAAAAAAAAAAGAAAGAAAGAAAGGCTAGTTGGAAACTCGTCATGGCAGGCTTAGCTATATTAAAGCATTGTCTTTGGAAATCTTGGGAAGCCCTTCAAAGTTGACAAGTAAGGGAATGAGTTGCTTCAGGTCACACAGGTGATAGGAGTTAGAAGGGTCAGCTAATTCAGATTGTCTGAGCTGAAGTCAGAAGATCATTCTCACTGTCCCCAACTACCAGAGAGGGGTCAGTAGAGTCATGGAAGAATACCCATCCCAAATACCCCACACTTAAAGACTCGGAGACTTTTCTGTAGCAGTCTAAGTGTTGGGAGGTGGGTTCCATGAAAGTGAAAGACAAAAATGACATTTGTAATGATTTTCCCCCTGGTACCTTCAAGGCCTTCTCCAGGGTAGAGAGCCCCAGTTACTTATCCATGCAGATCAGTTGCATGCGGCAGGTTAGCAACAGGAAGCATAGAAGGGCATTGCATTAGAAACTGCAGAGGGAATTTAAAATTGACCGAATGCAATTATCCAAGTTGGAATTTGGCCAAGGTCTCAGGATTTAATATCACCCCTCATCCTGGGTCCTTGTAAAGACCCTCCGTGGTCAGAGACCTTAATTTTATTGTTCTGTAAAATTCATGGGATAGCATTTCTCAGCCTTCCTCCCACCCCCAAACCAGGACCCTACTTTCTTTTCTTGGCCACAGTGCTTCCAATATGCCTTTGATTGCTGCTGCTGACACCAAGACACTTTCATTGCCCCTGAAGGCCATTTTATTTATTGGTGCCATGTTTCTAAAAGATGCATTTCCTTCCACCAATATGTTCAGGTGGCTATGTAATAACATAGGCTGACATTCTGGTCACCACTCAGGAGAGACTCAGATTGTATAAATTCCACAGCTCTACATGTCAATTGTGAGGTACCTTGAAAAATTCTTGTACAGGTTGACCTTGCTTTAAAAAAAATCATAGAAAATATACAATTGTAGAAAATACAGTGGAAAGTAAAATCTAGTATCACATTTTAAAAGTCAAGGAGCTTGGGGCACCTGGATGGCTCAGTGGGTTAAAGCCTATGCCTTTGGCTCGGGTCATGATCCCATGGTCCTGGGATCGAGCCCTGCATCGTGCTCTCTGCTCAGCGGGGACCCTGCTTCCCCCTCCCCTCTCTGTCTGCCTCTCTGCCTACTTGTGATCTCTGCCTGTCAAATAAATAAATAAATAATCAAAAAAAAAAAGTCAAGGAGCTTCAATTATTATGCATACATACGCACACAACTTTTGGTAGTAAAAACTAAAACATAACTAAAATTGAAATATATGTATAGACTTAATATTGCAGAATATTTGAAAAGTCATGTGACAAACATCACATCCCAGTAGTTAAATAGGCAAATATGTAACCGAACTATTAATAAATAAGGAAACATAGTTCCAAACATATTTGGATCAGTATTGAACTTCAGTAGTTATCAAAGGAATGCAAATGTAAACAATAAAGAAAATTTTTACACTTTTTATTGAAAAAGACTTAAAACTAATTTTGCTAATGAAATTTTGGGATTACTGGTACACCGTTATATTCTCATGATGCTAAAGTTAATAGCCACAACTCTTTGAAGAAGTAATTTGGCAATTGAAATCAAGATCTTAAAAATGTTACATTCTTCGAGTCAGAAATTTCAATCCTAGAAATTTACCTAATGAAATAATTCAAAGAGGAAACTGTATCCACATAGATATTGATTAGAAAATGCAATAGGTGAAACTATATGATAATTGACTCTCTCTGCTTGACTTATTTCACTCAGCATAATCTCTTCCAGTCCCATCCATGTTGCTACAAAAGTTGGGTATTCATCCTTTCTGATGGAGGCATAATACTCCATAGTGTATATGGACCACATCTAGTGAAATAAGTCAAGCAGAGAGAGTCAATTACCATATGGTTTCACTTATTTGCGGAGCATAACAAATAACACGGAGGACATGGGGAGATGGAGAGGAGAAGGGAGTTGAGGGAAATTGGAGGGGGAGATGAACCATGAGAGACTATGGACTCTGAGAAACAACCTGAGGGTTTTGAAGGGGCGGGGGGTTGGGAGGTTGGGGGAGCCAAGTGGTGGGTATTATGGAGGGCATGCATTGCATGGAGCACTAGGTGTGGTGCAAAAGCTATGAATTCTGTTATGCTGAAAAGAAATTTAAAAAAATTTAAAAAAAAAGAAAATGCAATAGTAAGCCAAGGTTAATACCTAGAATATATAAAGAACTTCTACAACTCAATAACAAAAAAAAATAGCTCAACTAAAAAATGGGTAAAGGACATGCATAGATATTTTTTCGAAGAAGTTATACAAATGGCCAGCAATCACATGACAACATGTTCAACATCACTCATCAGCAGGTAAATATAAATGAAAGCCACAATGAAATACCATCACATAGAAAAACAAAATAAAACAAAAACAGAAAAGAAAAGGAAAAGGAAATAGCAGATGTTGGCAAAGATATGGAAAAATTGAAATCCTTGTACACTCTTGATGGAATGCAAAATGGTACAGCTTCTATGGAAAACAGTGTAATTACTCTAAAAATTTTTAAAAAATAGAAATACTATTTGATCCCATAAATTCCACTTTTGGGTATATACCAAAAAAAATTGAAAACAAGGTCTCAGATAGGTATTTGTAAACCTCTGTTAATAGCAGCATTAATCACAATAGTCAAAAGGTAGAAGCACATCGGGCTCTTTGCTCAGCAGGGAGCCTGCTTCCTCCTCTCTCTCTGCCGGACTCTGCCTACTTGTGATCTCTTTCTCTGTCAAACAAATAAATAAAATCTTAAAAAAAAAAAGGTAGAAGCAACCCAAGTGTTCATCGACTGACAAGTGGATAGACTAAAGGTGGTATATACATTCAATCCAATATTATTCACTCTGAAAAAAGAAGGACATCCTGATACATGCACAATGTGAATGAATCTTGAAGACATTATGCTAAGTGAAGTAAGCCATTCACAAAAAGACAAATGCTATATGATTCCCACTTAGATGAGGCGCCTAGAGTAGTCAAATATACAGAGACAGACAATAAAATGATTGTTACTGAGGGTTAGGAGTATGGAAAAAGGGGAGTTATTGTCTAATGAGTATAGATTTTTGGTCTTGCCATAGAAAGAATAGGTTTCTGAAAAAAAAAAGAAAGAAAGAAAAGGTTTCTGGATGTTGGTTACATAATGAATGTACTTACTACTAAACTGTACACTTAAAAGTGGTTAGGATGGTAAATTTAATACTACATGTATTTCAGCAAAAATTTTTTAAAAATAATGGCAACCTGATATTTAGGAAGTAAGAAAATTATAGTCCATATTGACAGGTCATGTGATAGAGTATGATATAATCTTTAGATGTTATAATTATAAATAGTCTAAAAAATCTTATGATATTTAAATTTGAAAACAATTCAAAACTCATATTTATAGACATGTAATCAAATATAAAAATGAAAATAAGTGAAGTGTTAAGATGTGTAGGACTGTATATGTATAAACTTTGTGATATTTTATTTATATTATTCTACAATAATATTTGTGAAAGAATAAATTGATACTACTCCTCCAAAAATAGGGTTTTAATATCATTTCTTTTATGGGAAAGAATCAAAAATAAATGTTCTTTTCTTTATTAAGTTTTTTAAATTTTAATTGCAGTATAGTTAACATACAGGTGTACAATACAGTGATTTAGTGATTCTATACATCACTCAGTGCTTATCATGATAAGTGTACTTTTGGGGTGCCTGGGTGGCTCAGTTGGTTAAGCGGCTGCCTTCAGTTTAGGTCGTGATCCTGGGGTCCTGGGATTGGGCCCAGCATTGGGAATCCCTGCTCAGCCAGGAGACTGCTTCTTCCTCTCCTCTTTCTCCCTCTGGGTCCCCCTCTCATGCTCTTTCTCTCTCAAATACATAAAGAAAATATTTTAAGAGAATGTTATCAGTGGAAAGGGCATGGATTTAAATCCGTATCACAAAGCTCAGTCTTGCTTATTGTGGTTTTTCCAGTAACCTCCCCATAAGTGGCCTCTCTGCCTCCACTTTATTTTTGTCTTTAGCTAAACATGGCATTTAAGCTGGTGGTTCAGGCTATCTTGGGGAGTTACTCCCAAATATACATAAGGTATACATGTTAATAAACTTTTTTTATTAAAAAAATGGTAAGTGTACTCTTAAACCCCTTCACCTGTAGAAACAAATGTTCTTGCTCCCCATGGAATAGTGCACACATAAGTAACTTCTACATAGAGAAGCCTTTTTATTTTATTTATTTTTTAAGATTTTATTTATTTAATTGACAGAGAGAGAGATCACAAGTAGGCAGAGAGGCAGGCAGAGAGAGAGGGGGAAGCAGACTCCCCACTGAGCAGAGAGCCCGATGCGGGGCTCGATTCCAGGACCCTGGGATCATGACCTGAGCTGAAAGCAGAGGCTTAGCCCACTGAGCCACCCAGGCGCCCCGAGAAGCCTTTTTAGAAAGAGAAATCAAAAGATGTATTTAGTCTGGGATAAGAGCAGTGCATAAACTGGAATTTGAACCATGAACTACAGAAAATCACAAGGATACAAAGAAACTGAGAGTATTATTGAATGGTTTATGTTTTAGCAGATCTAATTTGTGATTCATTTTTAATATTATTATTATTGTTGTTTTGAATTTTTTTCCTTTTAGATGTTTGGTATTATGAGATTAGTAAGCTTACTTTGTTTTTGTTCATATCTAATGCTGCAAAAACAATTTGCTATTGAACTATATCTTCAATTTTGTAATGCACATCAACAGAAAGGCATAATTCAGTAAATATTCTTTATAATAAGTACTTTTTAAAGGATACTTTAAAATGTTAGCTTTACATGTTTATTCATTCAATAAATATACATTTTTTTCTTCACAAAATAATTTATAACATATTTATAATTCACAAAGATGTCAGATTTTCTAGATGTTATTTAACATGCCACATTTTTTTGTAACTGTAAAAATGAGGTAAGAGCCTTCATTCCCTTTGTGATAGTCAACTATTCTGTGAGCCTAAGTGAAATCATTGAAACCACCATCTATAAAACAGTTAAGATTTAAATGAAGAGTTCATTATGAAGCAGAACCCTGGAAAAAAAGAGGTAGAAGGAAAGATAGTGCCGAGGTATATGTTCCCAAAATTTGGCTCTGTGAGCACATTAAAGTGGGACCATATTAAAAACAATAGAGTAAGGGACACTCACAGCAGGCCCCACCATACTTGACTGGACCTTCCTACTATTTGCCTAAGACCCAGCTTGGACTGTTGTTCAACTTTCTGACTGATTGATGATAGATTCTTGAATGATATCTGACTTCTCTCTACCTGGAGATTAAAAGAACCTTTATCTCAAAAGGTAACTTACTGGTGAGGATGAAAAGGGATTATGCATTTGAATTGCCTACCAGGTGTCTAGTACATTACTTGTGAACAGAAAATGGAAGCTTCCACCCCCACTCCTTGACTTAAAATGAATTCCTAATCTGTCTCTTGTTCCAAGGAACTACAGGTACCGTAAGAGAACCATAGCTGATACTAATTCTCATCCTCCCCAAAGTCCAACACAATTCTTCCCATGTGATAGGTATTTGATATACATTTATTGATTAACACAAGCATTCAATAAACACTTTTTGCTGGATCAACATTGCAGCCGGAAACATATGGTTTTAAAATGCTTTCCTGATTTATTGTAAGAAGTCCAAAGTACCAAACAAAGAGTAACTGGGGAGCCAGCTCCTACCTTGCTGTTTAATAAGAGGGAAAGATCCTTACTAGAATTGCTGTAATAATTACAATTTTTATGTTTATGCACTTCAGTGTACCATACAGGGCATCAACCTCTATAACCTGATCCTCAAAACAATATGTAAGAAACCTAAGAAGCAGTAATTATTATTCCTATTTTAGCGTAAGGCTCAAATTGGGTGATGTGACTTGCAAATATATAAAAATTGTCAGCAAAGGGACCTGAATCCAGATCAGCCACCCCATGTTCTCATTACAACACTGCTTTGGTTTACACAGTACAAGACGTGTTCCGACACAAAACCTCATACGTTTTGCAGACCTGACCTTATAATTTGCCTATCTCCATGTCCCACAGAACTAGTCAGTTTCTTCATCATCTGGCTTCACAGTATTCTGAGTCTACACCTAGTCCTGTATTGTGATTTATTGAGACAAGTTGACCTCCCCTTGAGAAAGACACAAAAAAGATGATTTTTATTAAAATTATTGTAATCATCATTATTATTTCATATGGACTGCTCCAGCAATGTTTTTCATACTCTGTTCTTATTAAATAATCATTACCTTTGAAATTTTCTACCTTACCTTTGAAGACCCACAACTCAGAGCTAAGGTTTTGAAAAGCATCTTAGTGTAAAATGAGTGGGTAAAGTTGTCTAGTTTGCAAACTATTTAAGTGAAATTGGCATCTCGAGAGGGAGACTGCCAGCATCCTTCCCAGGCATTGTTGATGGCAGCTGTCTGTCAAGAGCCCAAGTGCCTTGTGATTTGTCTTCACAAGCCAGTCTTGCTGATGTAATAACCTGATATCTAGTCACTTAAGAAGCTCTGGTGTATTAAGGAATATTAAATAATGTGGCTGCCTTTACCACTGCATTGGCATGTCTTAATCTAAGATATGGGACAAAAACTTCAACTGATTGACAGCACAATTCAGGGATACAGAAACCACATGCTCTAATATATGTGTCCTTCATATTAGCCTTGCTTCCCTTCTCAGGCCTGCAGCCAATCAATCATTGTTTACCATGAATCTACTACTTACAAAGTAGTGTGCAAGGATTATGGGGAAGAATATTCTAAATCTGACCCATTCTCTGCTCTCAACAAATTTTTAGAATCTCAGAAGAGATGAGAGTAGACAAACAGGGACACCTTGGTGGCTCAGTGGGTTAAGTGCCTGCCTTTGGCTCAGGTCACAATCTCAGGGTTCTGGGACCAAGTTCCGCATCGGGCTCCTTGTTCAGCAGGGAGCCTGCTTCTCCCTCTGCCTGCTGGTTCCCCTGCTTTAATCTCTCTCTCTCTCTCTCTCTCTGACAAATAAATAAATAAAATCTTTTTTTAAAAAGTAGACAAACAAATACCACAGAAAGAAGATGGGAGCTATAGACAGTTACAGAGTGCAAAGGAGTTTAGAAAAAAATAAAAATTAAAGAAATCACTCCAATTGTGTCTATCTGGCAAATTGTCTCCTCCATGTATATTCCTTCATTTTAAACAATTCTGCTAAAATCTAAGATCGCACATTTTCACTTTGTATCCTATGTTGGTTCTTCCTAGGTTAATCTCCATCCAAAAAATTAAGGTCTGGTTTTGCCCCTGCTATTCCTACTCTTGGTTTTAGCAAGAAATAGATTAGTTCTGCTCATTAAGTGGTTTTTAAATACTATGTTTTATTTTCTACTAATAGAAGTCTTAGCATCCATATAGCTAAAATTTCAAAGGAGATAGGAAAGAGGGATTATCCAATTGTCTGGACTCAAGCACACAACTTCCTACTTGGGATCATCTCTTACAAAGGATAGTGAGGGAGAGACAACATATGACAGCAAGACATGCATACTACTACGAAAAATTTTAAAGGTCAGACTGCAAGTGACCTGCTCTTATATGTGAATTTCACAGTGACTAAAGAACAAATGTTCTGAAGAGAGTAGCTGGATAAAATGACTATTATAAACTCACCATTTATGTATGTCAGGACAAATGGAGCAGCCTAAGAGCATTTTTTTTTTCTGAACTTCTTTGAGGTATGACAGAGAAAATTAATTTGAGACTAGAGAATAGGAAGGGAAAGTTATAAATTTGGAATTTGACAAATAAGGCATGCTTATACAATGTGCCAAGACTGAAATAAAAAATGAACTTATGAGAAAATCCCAAGTCCTTGTGAAGAAGTCTCTTTTCTTAAGAAAATTTTTTTCCAGTCAGTCCTTTTCCTGTTTTTTTCTTTTCATCTTTTTGTTGTTATTCTTGTTTTTTCTGTCTCTAAAGTCTTGAGCCATAATCAGATCATCACCACTGTCATCATCATGGAAAAAATACTTTAAAAGTGAGTGTGCATTTTTTCCTGAGTTGTATACAAGCTAGCACATAATCACTAAGTTCCATTTTAAGCTTTAGGCCTCAAGGTGGAGGGGAGGGTTACGGAATTTACAAAAATTAAATAACAGCATTTATATATATGTATGATGTGTATAGATATGATATGTATAGAGGGCAACTATAAATTTATAGTGCTGATTTTTCTTATGCATGTATACACCAGTGCCCACGCACACAGCCCACACAGCCCAGGCAGTACTCTTACTATATATATGTGTGTGTGTACACACAAACACACATGCACAATACTTTATATAGCACTTTGTCCATCTGTTTAAGAAGTTTCCATACATTCCCTTCAACAGAGTTAAATGTGCACATGTGTTTCCGATTTAAGATCAGGTGAATCCATCTCTTTATTTTGACCCTGCGCCTGGTGTGTTGTGCCCCAAAACACAGTCAGCAGTTAGTAAATATTGTTTGAACTAAGCTGGATTGAATGGTGAATGCCACAACTAATGAATTAAATCAATGCAACATAGATAGGATGGGTATCCCAGGCACAGTGAGACTTGGCTTCAAACCATAATCAGAATAGTTCAAGTCCCGGGGAGAGGAAGTATTATGGTGCAGTAAAGAGGACATACCCAGACATGGAAGTCACAGAATCTGGGTGTGAGTCTCAGCTCTGCTACTGAAAAGCCGTGTGACCAGGGACAATTTGTTTAACATCTAATAGTATTCGCCTGCTGAAGCATGAGACAGCAAACTAAATAACAAGCTGTCTACAGGCAACTTGTACCTGCTCAGTACTTGCTACCTGTTGCCCGCTTTCTCCTCTTCTGTTCTAAGTTTCAGCTGTTTAATATTTGGAAGTAAGAACTTTGTCTTTCCTGGCATTTAAATATGCACTCCCTTTCCTACTTAAAGGAAAGTTAAATGCATAAAAATATAAGACCTTTGAATTAGTTCAGTTATACTTTCCACTATGTGATGCAGCCAGCATGTATCTTCCAATGGAAAAGGTAACTGTGACCATGCACTTTTACCCAGGTATGTTAATCTCAGCGAGCCCTCCTGCTTAGGCGCTAACAAGGTGGCAGTTAGGAGAGTGAAGGCAAGACTGCAGGGACTGTAACCATGACTGTAACCATGGACAGATCATTTCTCCATCCTCTGAGCCACAATTCCTCTATCTTTAAATGAGTTAGTTGCACCATATCTCAGGGTTATCCTGAGTTTGGTGATAGTGCATTCAGAAAAAGACTCTTGTTTATTTGAATTCATAAGAAACAACAGAAATACAAGTGGGAAAACAGGAGAGTTATTTGACCCCATCAGAGAATGGATTCTTTTTTTTTTTTTCTTTTAATTTCCTCTGTCCCACAATTGTGTTCAACTTTTTCAGCCAACTCTCCATGGCTAAAAATGTAATCTTTGATTATACTTGCTTTGTAATTTGAACGATTGCTTCAAACAATGACAGTTCATCTTTTTCTCATAATCTCTCTTTCTGCAACCCATCCTCTTTGACTGTTTACTGAGAACTTCC
>PISX010009038.1:0-77868 GCA_004024625.1 Mellivora capensis
ATAAAACCAAGGTGAGTTCTTTACTGTGTCACAGTGGACCTAGAACTCAAGTTCTAGAGTGGCTAGAACTCAAGTCCACTTTTGCTAATGTTGCTGGCCCCACAACATTACTTGTCTCAAGTCTCCTGCCCTTGGATGAAGAGTCTTGGAGAGGAGAGCGAGTGTGCCCTTCCCATGCTGTGTGTTGCGCTGGGCGCGGGCCAGCCTTGCACTGAAGTCGGGCCAATGGACCTTCAGTGGTAGTTTCTGGAGTTAGGGAGCCATTATTCACCAAGCCTTTATATCCTATTCGAAAATAAAATTCGTAATCACCTTCAGACAGCATTGTCAAATGAAACCTTAACGCGCCAGTCATCGCTGAGATCACGTTCTGCTAACCACCTACACAGAGACTCACCTGTAAGCCCACAAACCCTAGTCTGCAGGCTTAGTACACTGAAATGAAAGGATGTTGGCCTCTGGATGTCAAGTTGCCTGCAGTTGCAGATGGATACCAAGTAATCAACTGAGAAAGGACAGAAAAGGAAAATGGGATTATTTCAGACCACATTAAAACAAAACAGGGGCACTTGGCTGGCTCCGTCAGTTAACCATCTGCCTTCAGCTGAGGTCATGATCCCAGGGCCCTGGGATCGAGCCCCACATCGGGCTCCTTGCTTGCGGGAAGCCTGCTTCTCCCTCTCCTACTCCCCCTGCTTGTGTTCCCTGTCTCGCTGTCTCTCTCTCTCTCTCTCAAAATCTTTAAAAACAAATCAAAACACCATCAGTTGGGGTGCCCAGCTGCTCTTGATCTCAGGGTCGTGATTTCGAGCCCCACGTTGGGGTAGAGATTACTTAATAAATAAACCCTCAGTTGGGCCAGGTTGGTTGATTTTCTCGTGAAAAAATTGAGTATGTCAATTGGCAAGGGCATCATGTAAGAAAGGTACAAATCAGCATGTTAGAACTGGGTTCCACATTCTCCATCACACCTAGTACTTCCTTTTGCCAGGTCTCTGTAGGCAGTTGCTGTCACCAGTAATTTGGGGTGGAGAAATTTGTTGGTGGCTGCAGAGAGGCTGGTCAGCAGACAAGAGTGTATGTACTACATGAGAGGTTGGCAAAGATGAACCGTAATATCCTTTCTGGTTTTAAGACTCTGACTCTAAGCCGTGGGCCTGGCCGTACATGACTGTCCATCCTCCCCATATCCCAAGACTGGAGAGGGGTTTGCTTTACAGTTACCACTTGCAGTTTCTGTACCTGGCACAGACCCAGCTACAACACACACGCTGAGTCCTACTTGGAAGCATCCCGCTGTGGACGGGCTAACGGGCACCAGACCGGCGTGTGTGCTCTGGGGGAAGACCATTCACTCCGTGGTTCCCCAGCATCGCCTGCCCCTGCTGCAGGCCTGCCTGCTTCTACACATGCTCTTGCCTGCCCCCACCCCACCGCCCGGAAATCCTAGTCTGTCTCCTGGTTCTTACCCAGCTCCCTCCTCCTAAAGGCTCTTTTGGTGATAAGAAGGTGAAGACCACTTATATCTGCTCAAAGGCAGAAAGGACAGCCCTCCCGGGGGCTGGCCCTTCTTCGCTTCCTCTCTCAGAAGCCACATGGTCCTTGCTCTTGGCCTGCCTCTGTGCATCTGCTCCCTCCTGTTGTCTGTAGATTGGCTTCCCTGGCTTCTCAAGGTCACAGTCCCCTTCAGCATGCCTTTGGTCTGTCTGAACACAGTGCCACCTCTGGCATCAATTTGACATGATTTTCCACCTCAGCTTCTCTCACAGCTGTCTGATTCTAATTCTGGGTCCAGTCTCCAGATATCCCAGAAAACCTGATGGCTGCCTTTTGGTCAGGCTTCCATCCCTAATCTGATCAGGGGGAGAAGCATGAATGGAAGCCATCAGCCATTGTTGCAGGGACAGAGGGTTCCAATGGAAGGGCTGATGTTTAGCTGAGCACTCCAGAAAGCAACCACAGCATCCTCCACGGGGTCAATTACTTACCAATGCACATTTGAGAATGTAAGAACCCAGCGGCCATCATTTCATTGTTACATTTTTTTTTTAAGATTTTATTTATTCATTAGAGCACAAGAGACAGCAAGCATGACTGGGGAGGAGGGGAAGGGCAGAGGGAGAGGGAGAAGCAGACTCCCCACTGAGCAGGGAGCCCAACATGGGGCTGGGTGCCAGGACCCCCGGATCGCGACCTGAGCTGAAGGCAGATGCTTCACTGATCAAGCCACCCAAGCGCCCTTCATTTTATTTTTAAGATTCTGTGCCTTGAGTTCCACAACTGAAATAGAGCACCGGGGAAAAGCCCCACCAAGGGAGTTCAAGGTAATGGTGGAAATCGGGAGGAAAAGTCCCTTCCAGTTCTAAAATTCCTAGATTCCTATGGAAAGATAGACCTGAAAGGTCTGCCTCCTACAGCCAAGGAGGTAAGAACACTCAGAACTGTTGGAGAAAATGCCTCTCCATTGTCGCTCCCCGGAAGGCAGACACTCGGTCGCACCCTTGAGTTCTACATGCTTCGAGGTACAGAATGGTGTAAAGTAGAAGGTGTGGAACCTCAAAGTTCCAACCGGGTTTATGCCTTAATAAGCTTTCCTGACCCACAAGACGTAGACCTCTCTGAGCCAGTTCAAGACCCTCACCTTGTCAGGTAACAAGGAGTCTGGCCACATTTTTCTTTTGGTGCAACAGTTAGTTTTTTGGACCTTGAGCCAGCTTGATAGGAGAACTTGTCCTAGATATCTTCAAACGAATAAACCTTATTTTGAAAACAACTAC
Source organism: Mellivora capensis (assembly GCA_004024625.1). Taxonomy (NCBI): domain Eukaryota; kingdom Metazoa; phylum Chordata; class Mammalia; order Carnivora; family Mustelidae; genus Mellivora; species Mellivora capensis. The sequence continues at coordinate 2,778 of PISX010009038.1, forward strand.
TCGCTGCCTTCCGTTCTCAGATAACATGAGCGCACAACTCTGTCATTTATCGGCGTGGAGACAACACCCACACAGGCTCTCCTTTTGGGCTTGGAGAGGGTGGGGTGCCACAGCTCATGAAGGCTCCCTTGCCAAGTTAATTGAAATTGGGTTGAATAGCAATTCTAGCATGCTGGCTAGACACACTGGGGCTGACCTCAGAGCTCACGCTGGTGAGAAATAGCATTAAACAGTTGAAAGCGAGCGGTGGGATCCGCCTGGGGAGCTGTCCTTTTAAGCGTATTTGTCGAGGTCCCAACAAAGGAAATTTGGAAGCTCTGGCAGACCTGCAGGAATGTGAGCCAGTTCTCCTGGCCCTGTCCCCTCACTTGGCTGCAGAGAGACTTACTTGATAGTGGGTGAAGAGCGAGTCCCTTCCTCAGAGCAGGGAAGGAGGAAGGGAGGGATGTGCTGAGCTGAGAAGTTAGCCACAACCTTAAGGCTTTGGACCACTTGCATGAAAGGAAGTCCGAGGTCTGGCAAAATTTCTTCAGGCCCTGTTGTCTAGAATTTGAAAGAAATTAGGACCTAAAGAAATCGGACAATGGAAGTATTCAAATGAATGATTGCCAAAAACTAACTCCTACTAATCACACTACTTCCACGTATCATGTCTCAACAACGTGAACCACATCCATTCTCAGACTTCGGGGTTACTTGAAGCTCCCCGGGCGGAGGAAGGGAGTCTGATTGGAAGGCGGAGGCTCTGCGGCAGGAACGTGGGCTCAGGCGTCAGCTTGTTTGGGGACAACCTCTGTTTCCTTGCATTTTCATTTCTTCTTCCTGACAGAGGGTGAGACCAAAATGCCTGCCTCACACTGTTTATCATCAACGTAAAACACTATAATCTGTAAAATAAGACACAAATGTTATTTTATGCCTGAGGGCCCTCGGAGTTGCATTGACAGAAACTCAACCTGGCTGAAGCCAAAAAAAAAAAAGGAATGAATCTGCCTGGTGGACCCAAATATAGGGACTAAGAGTGCACTGGTGTAACACTGTGGCCTGGAGGCCCATTTCTCGAGCACTCATTCCGCGATGTTCTAATTTATTGAAGGCTTATCAATCAGGAACTAAGCTCCTGCCCCGGAGAACTCCACATTCTGAGACTGACTCCATCTGACTACTGACTTTACAAGACCTGCAGACCTCGTTGGTGATTATCGTGTCCCTTTTGTCGTCTTTCTCCAGTCTCCAAGCTTTAGGAGCCCCGTGTCCAGCAGTGTTGCTCTGCAGCAAGCAGGCTTTAAGGAGACTTGTGAGAATCCTTCTTGCTGATAATTTTGAGTTTCCTCTTTCGAGAAAGGTGCTACAGTAACCACGCAGGGGGGCGGGGGCGCTGTTAAGGCCCTCAGACCCTTGGGAGGGAGTGTGTGGTGGGAACTGCTGGGGAAGTTCTGATGGCCTGGCCGCACCCCCTCAGTGGGGGTGCAGGAGGCGTGGAGCTGGGCGGGGGGGAGACCCCCTGCTGCCCTGTGTGGTGGTCGTGTGCCTGCTGCTCCTCCTGCCGAGTTGGAATTTGGAATTAGTGTCTGACTCTCCATCTAGCACAGCGCTTGGCACTCAAGAGACACTTGGTACATTCTTGTTAAGGGCATAATCGGATCCAGCCCAGGCTTCTCCCTTTAACAGCTTCATAGGACTTAGGATATGGATGTACCATAATTTTACAGAAATGTTCCGCTACTAACATACATGCAGGGTGTTCCAGGTTTGGGTTTTGTGTTCTTCTGCTTTACTTTAAACACAGAGCTGCCCTGAGCATCCTTGCCCACAGATCCCTGTGCTCTGTGCGACCACACCCAGCCTTGAGGGAGGGGCCGGCCTCTCTATGAGGACCAGGCTGTGGCAGTCACGACGTGTCGAGACCTGAAGTCCACCCTGGTCCCACTCCTACTTCAGTAGCTGGCGTGTATATGGATGTGCAAATCCATGAAAACTCATGAGGAGCCAGGTTTCCATAAACACGAGGGATCTCCAGCCCTTCAACCCCCTGTGCGCCCACCTTTGTTTCAAATACACATGCAGTGAACTTTCTCTGCCTTTAAAGATTTTTTTCCTGATACCTGAACAGGTTTATTTCTACCGATTGAAGATCAGATTTCTACTTTGTAAGTTTTCTTCTCAGAGTGTAAATGTGCTCAAAGTCTTCCTAGTCTTGGTTGCCTGTTTCTGTTTTGCTTCAGAATCTTGCTGTAGAATCAACTCCTGCATGAAGAAATCAGCCTTTCCCTATTTCAGCTCACTCAACTATGAACGCTGAACTCCTTACAAAGATTATACCTACATATAGAGATAAATATTGACATCAAAGCCCCAGGTCTGTGGCTAACATATCAAACACCACAGAGGACTTAGGATGAAAAGCAAAAACAGTACCTATGTATGCCATGTCTACCTCCTCCTTTCCTGTCTCTTTTCATCTAGACCATGACTTTCTTCTAGAGCTTTTTGTTTTCCTGGAGTTTGTTTGTTTTTAAAGATTTTTAAAAATCTTTAAGTAGTCTCCACACACAACAAGGGGCTCAAATTCACAACCCCAAGATCAAGAGTCCCACACTCGGTGCCTGGGTGGCTCAGTCATTAAGCATCTACCTTTGGCTCAGGTCATGATCCCAGGGTCCTGAGATCGAGCCCTTGGGTCCCAGGGTCCAGGCTTCTTGCTCAATAGGGAGCTTGCTTTTCCCTGTCCCACTCCCCATGCTTGTGTTCCCTCTCTCCCTGTCTCTCTCTGTGTCAAATAAATATATAAAATCTTAAAAAAAAAAAAAAAGTCACACACTCTACTGACTAAGCCAGCCAGGTGTCCCTCCTGTTTAAATATACCTTTTTTCTTCCTCTCTGTTTCTTTATCTAGCCATACCTTAATTTATATATTTATCTAGGCATACCTACATTTGACAGCTGCCCATAGCTCTCCATACATACACTCAAGTTCTCAATAATGCTAGCAATTCTATAAGAATTCCTCTTTCCCCTCTGGAAACTTCAGTCATCTTGTTTTAAGATGGGAGTTCCCTTCATTCTGGGAATTCTCTTACTACTCTGTTTTGTTTTTGTTTTCTCCTTTCTTTTTGAGGATTGCATCCTCAAATAACTTCCTTTTTTAAAAAATAGTTTATGTGTTTATTTGAGAGAAGGAGAGAGCATGAGGGGGGGCGGCGCAGAGAGAGAGGGAGAAGCAGACTCCCAGCTAAGCAGGGAGCCCGATGTGGGACTCGATCCCAGGACCCTAAGACCATGACCTGAGCCCAAGGCATATACTTAACCAACTGAGCCACCCAGGCACCCTCAAATAACTTCCTAAGAAAAGATATATAGGAAATAGTGTTCTCCATCTGAAATGCCTGAAAATATCTTTTTTTCTCCCTCATAATTCATTGGTAATTTGGCTGGGGATAGAATTCCAGGGTGAAATAATCTTCTTCAGAGATACTGAGGCATTGAGCCATTTTATTTTAACATCCAGTATTGCTGGAGAATTCTGCACCCCCTTCCTTGTGGGTGAAGTGTTGGAAGACACTGCGTATAAGCTTTCCCCAGAGACTGCCTGAGTTTCCAACCTGGCTCTGTTGCTATTTGCTGGCTCTGTGACTTCAGTTTCCTTGTCTGTGAAGTAGGAATGATGATAACACCTACTCACCAGGGCTGTTGTTAATGATTCAGTGATTTACTAGAACAGTGCTTTGGAGAATTCCTGGTATATACTTCCTGGGACTAATATTAATATTTTTATTTATTGGAGCTTTTCATTTTTCTTCAGTGTTCTGACGTTCTACTAAGTGTGACCCATGCTAGGACACATCGTCATATCTGATATGTAATTGTGAAATACCGGAAGTGTCCTATCTTTTTACATTTCCAGGGCTTAACACTCAATATTGCATTCAGTCTGAAGATATCCCTTCATCCCAGGGAAATTATTTGTTATATTTCTTTCAGGATTTCCTCTCCTCCTTTTTCTCTGTTCTTTTTGAGCTACTTTCAATCAGAGGTTGGCTCCTAGATTGATTCTTTGAGTGTCTAATCTTTTCTTTCAATTTTTCATTTTGCCTTATAATAAACTTTATTCTGGAAAATGGCCCCATATTTATTTTCCAATCCTTCAATTAAGAAGATTTTTAAAAATTCTTTTTAAGTAAGCTCTAGGTCCAAGACAAGGCTTGAATTCACAACCCCGAGATCAAGAGTCACATGCTCTACCAACTGAGCCAGCCAGGCACCCCCAATTAAGAAGATTTTTAATTAAAATGATTCCATCTCCAAAAGCTCTGGTCTTTGATTTTTTTATTTCATAGCATCATTTATGGATGCTCTACCTTTGTGAATTTCTCTTCTCTGAGGATATTGATTAGGGGGTATTGTTTGTTCTCTTCTGTCCCCTGAATTTTTTCTGCTTTCTGTTTATTGTGAATTATCTCTCTTTTGTGCTGAAGGCTTTCTAGATGATTCTTGTCTGTTTGTTCAAATTTTTTAAATAAGGGAATTGGATGTTTGATTAGGAGCTCTATGTGTGGCCAGCACTTGTCAACCAACAGACTCTGCTTTGTGGTGAGCAGGTGGGAACCTGGCCACGGTTCTGGGATCCTGAAATGCCACCATGTGGAGGACCTAAATTTGGGACATCACATATTGTCACTGCCCTAATTTTTCCCCGGAGTTTATTCAGTTTTTTAAAGAGAAAAATCCTATGTAATGTCATGTTATAAAATCAATTGACCGATCGATCAGTCATCTCACAACTACCCAGGAAGGTAAATACAATTATCCCTGTATTTCAGAGGAATGAATTGAAACAATTCATTAAAGAGATTAAATAAAGTGCCCCAGGTCACACAGCCAATGAAAAGTGACAGGAGAATTTAAACTCAGGTCTCTCTAACTCCAAAAGCCATATGCTCCAAACCATTATGATAAACTGTCCTGGAAGATCCAGTAAAATGGGTACAAAGACTTCCCCCCAACCCCCACAGTAGGATCTTTGTTACTAGTCTTTTTTTTTTCTTTTTTTAAGTAAACTCTACACCCAGCATGGGGGCTTGAACTCACAGCCCCGAGATGAAGGTGAGCCAGCAGGGCACCCCTGTATAGAAACTGTAGGGACTTAGTATTGAGAAGGTCCTTTGCTCTTAGCTTTTATTCAACCCTATTCTTTTTTTTTTTTTTTAAGATTTTATTTACTTATTTGACAGAGAGCACAAGCAGGAGGAGAGGCAGGCAGAGGGACAGGGAGACGTAGGTTTTCCACTGAGCAGGGAGCCTGATGTGGGGCTTGATCCCAGGACCCTGGGATCATGACCTGAGCTGAAGGCAGTTGCTTAACCAACTGAGCCACCCAGGTGCCCCACTCAGCCCTATTCTTTGTCCTCAGAAGAAACAACTGGATTCCCTGGATGTTTGTTAAGGTTGACTTTCTTGACACACATAAAAGCTCTTAGATGACCTTTTCAGGCCCTTTCCCCCTACAGGTCATTGCAAAAGGATTGCACAAAGCTATGTTTCTGAAGCCAAGAGACCCTCTGTAGGAACTGTTGCAGCATCTGTATCATGTGAGGATCAGTGCCACAGCGACATGATGCCTGGGCACAGCCTCTGCTTTTGACAGAAATGGTGGCTCTCTGCTGTGTGAGTCATTCTCCTCTTAACTTTTTAATGGCATCCAGGGTCACTATGAGTTGAAACTGTAAGTCCTCAGTCATTCTCAAACCCTAAGGTTGCTTACAACCTCTCTGCTTTAGAGCCCTTATTTATGGGCAGGAGGAGGTGGGGGAGGAATCTAAGCATCATTCCAGGTACCATTCAGGAATGGCTAGTGTCAGGTCATACAAAAAAAAGTCTTGGGATTGTTAATCATGAAGCAAAGTGATCCAATAACTCCCTGAATGACTTGAATTGAATTATATTAGTATAATGTCTCATTTGCTGGAAAGTCTGAATGCAGAAAGAAATGAGAACGTGCCCAACCAGAAAGTGCACAACTTCTCCCTAACACATCAGTTTTTATAATTGTGAGATATCATGCATATATTATTAAAGATAGGACACACACATCCCCAGCACACACCTCTTCAGAAATTGTTTTTTGACCTGTGGAAGAGGGAGGCCTTTGTACTCACAGGAAAATAAATTTTCTGATATACAATTAAAGAGAGGTTCAAAGGGGCGCCTGGGTGGCTCAATGGGTTAAAGCCTCTGCCTTCGGCTCAGGTCATGATCCTGGAGTCCTGGGATCTAGCCCGGCGTCGGCATCGGGCTCTCTGTTCAGCGGGGAGCCTGCCTCCCTCTTTCTCTCTCTCTCTCTGTCTGCCTCTCTGCCTGCTTGTAATCTCTGCCTATCAAATAAACAAAATTTTTTTAAAAAGGTGCAAAAGTACTTTAAAAAAAAAAAGAGGTTCAAGAGGTTCAATAACATTGAACAAGGTAAAATATACATTTGAAAAGATATTTTAATGTGCACTCCTTTTTTAAAGATTCTTATTTATTTGAGAAAGAGAGCACGAGCAGGAGGTGGAGGCAGAGCAAGAAGGAGGAGCAGGGAGCCCGACGCAGTACTCTATCCAGGACCCTAAGATCATGACCTGAGCTGAAGGCAAGTGCTTAACTGACTGAGCCACCCATCCTGAAAGCAAGGCAAGTGATAGACACCCTCCAAGGGAAACTTGGATGATCTGTACCTCCTTTTTTTTTTTTTTTTAAAGATTTTATTTATTTATTTGACAGACAGAGATCACAAGTAGGCAGAGAGGCAGGCAGAGAGAGAGAGGGAAGCAGGCTCCCTGCTGAGCAGAGAGCCCAGTGTGGGACTCAATCCCAGGACCCTGGGATCATGACCTGAGCCAAAGGCAGAGCCTTTAACCTACTGAGCCACCCAGCCGCCCCTGATCTGTACCTCCTGCTATTCCTACCCTTGGGTAGTCTGTCCCCTCCCACATTCAATATGGCTGGCCTATATAACCATTAGGATGTTGAGGGAACGATGGAGTGTGAATTCCAAAGCTAGGTCATAAAAGATATTGTGGTTTCTACCTTTTGTCTGTTGGATCTCTGACTCTGGGGAACACCAGCTGCTTGTCATGAGGATACCCAAACAGCCCTATGATGAGCCATAGAGTGAGGAAGTGAGGCCTCCTACCAAGAATGAGCTTCTTAGAAGTGGATCCTCCAGCCCAGCCAGACTCAGATGATTGCAGACCCAGCTAACATTTTGACAACTTCATGAAAGAGGCCCCAAGCTTAAACTACCTAGCTGAGTCACACCCCAATTCTAAACCTATAGAAGCTGCAAGGTAATAAGTGTGTATTGTTGTTTTAAAGCACTACGTTTGGGTGTTATTTGTAACACAGCAATAAACATTTAATACAGTGAGTCACAGTAAACAAGACTAAAGAGATTCAGAGAGGTATTTGAAAATAAAAGGAATCCCAGTACTTATTCAGAACTTTTAACTTTGAGAACATATGACAAAGTTCTTCTGATTATGCAGAGCTGATGTCACTCTTTTGTGGATGTACAGCCTCCCGCCATTCATACCTACCTATTCATTACCTGTAACTACACTTTTCCAGGGACTACTGTTGATCACCATCACTTAAGATCCCTTGGAGGCAGACAGGTTGAGAGAGAGGGAAGGGACTTCCTCTCCCTCAGCAGCAAAACACAACAGAAAACAAGGTCCAAGACTTTCTAATCCAGCAGAGGGCCTTATCCCAGACATCTTCCGGTTCACACCAGTGGGCCTAGAATTACCAGCCCTGCATCCCACACCACTTTCCACAAAGGCGATGTTGAAACAGTTGGGCTGTCTTACTGAGTCTTTTGAACTACAACTTGGAGTTTTGTAGGAAGCAAAATTTGGGCGCCCTCTGGTGGCATTCTAAGGAATTACACCACCCAAACATTACCGAGCCCTTTAAGTACATTGGCTATATAGTTTAATTTAGTGAAGTCCCTTTTCTGGACATATACTTTGGTTGCAGCAGCTGGGCAGTGTGATTTACAAAAATAAAAACTTTACCTACATACCTTTTTTTAACATGTCTCCGATATTTTTCATTCTTTCCCTCATGTATATATACCTTAGTGGTGCAACTAATGGGTTATGGTTATTGGTTGTACAAATTCTGATAAAATCATAGCTATCTCCCCACCCAGTCTAATTCCCCTGACAAGTCTTGGAGAAGCGCTTGCAAAGTTTGTTAAATTTTTCTGGAGAGCTAGAGTAACAATGACTGACTCAGCAGCTCTTATTTTTTTTTAATTTGTGTGGGTTCCAGAAGACCCTGGGGCAAGATTTCAGATATTAACTATCCGTTTGCTTACCTTCCCACTCTGCACCCCCACCATGCCATCATTTCGCCTGCCTTTGCCTTTCTTTGGGTTAGAAAAAGGCAGGAATAGAGGAGACAAAATAGTCACAAAGAAATCAAAGGGTGATAGCAGATGTGTGTATGAAGAGCTTTCTATAAACCGAATTCCATTGTGACGCACATGAACTTTGCACAATGATACTTACTATCTTCAGAAAGAATAAACTCATAAAACCTCATGCTGGGGCGCCTGGGTGGCTCAGTGTAAGGTTAAGGCCTCTGCCTTTGGCTCAGGTCATGATCCCAGGATCTTGGGATCATAGAGCTGGCTCTCGCGGGCTCTCTGCCCGGCGGGGAGCCTGCTTCCGCCGCCACCACCCCCCCACCCCGCCGCACCTCTGCTTGCCTCTCTGCCTACTTGTGATCTCTGTCAAATAAATAAGTAAAAACTTTAAAAAAAACAACACCTCATGCTAACCATTTTGGCCACCTTAGAATGCTCGCCGCATGAATTAATAACAGAATTAGACTGAACTTAATGTATCTACAGCATCATTTCCATTCATTCCCAAGGGAATGTTTGGTATCTTTTTGCAAAGACCTATCTAGAAGCAAAGCTACCTCTCTCCGCTCCCCCGCACTTAGCCACCAAGCATTTCAATAATGAGATGCAGCGGAATCCACGTACTTTCGTACCACCTGCCTTTTATTCTGCATTTTTAGTAACTCTTGATGTTGCTAACCAATGAGCCTCAACGGACGTCTGCTTAGTCCTGGTTCCGAGGGAAAGGTCACCACAGCAAAAAGATACTCTTCCTGGGTTCTGACCCGCTGTTTCCCTCCCCGGACTGCTCCCCCCGCGGGCACGCGGGCACGTCACCGCGCGCAGTCCCGGCCGCGCAGCCGGCGCCCCCTCCTGGCGACACCTCCCACCCGCGGTGGCCCCGAGAGGCCAGAGGCAAGGCCCTTCACGGGTGCTGCGAGCGCGCTGGGTGCTGGGCTTCGCCCTCGCCCTCCCGAGCTAAGGCGAACCGCCGCTCGGCTCCCCCCGTCGCTGCAGCCGCGACGCCCCGCACTGTGTCATCAGGAAATGCGGCTTCTCGTCACAGGGCCCAGAATACGGGACTGAGGGGGAGGAGGAGATGGGTCACGCCGCTGAGTTGCTGGGGTTTGTTGTTGTATTCGGGCAGGTCGAGTGCATTCTGCTAGGAGAAGGCAGATGGGGAGAGGCTGGAGAGGTGGAGGCGCCTCTGGTTAAAAGACGCCGCGCGGAGCGAGCGGCGAGCCCCCGGGACTCCAGCCTCGTCCCCGTCCCCGTCCCCGTCCCCGTCCCCGTCCCGGTCCCCGGCGGCCTCGCGCTCCGGGCTTTCCAGGGCGAGGCGAGCCAGGCGCCGAGCCGTCTCAGCTCCCGGGGAAAGCCCGATCCCGCCGGCACCTGCTCGCGCAGCCGGTCCCTGTGCTCTCCGCGGCGGGCAGAGGGGGGCACGGGCCGGGGTCCCGGGGCGGGGAGGGCGGCCGCGCGACGCCCCGGGCCGCGACAGAGGGGGGGGGGGGGGGGGCCGCGGGTCGTGGCTGTCCGGCTGGGGCGCTGCGGCACTCATGTCTGTCCTCCCTGGGGCCGCGGGTGTGCTTCTCAGCGGCGCTCTCTGACTGTTTTCCCTAGGATGAGCTGCGGGGTCCGAAGCGCTCGTCACTCCAAAGAGTGTCCGTGGCCACTGAATGTTTCCAGAAGACGTGGCGCTGCACCAAAAGCAGACAGGCATTGTGATGGTTCTTTCCCCATAAAGGTCTAGACATGTGCCCCTGCACCGTGGGCCAGCAAAGGGTCCTTGGGGCCTTTTACTCTTGTTTCAAAAGTCAGAGACTGGGGGAGAACATCCACTTTACAGAAATGTGAATGTCAGGCCTTTTCCTGGCCTTTCATCTTTCCAGACAAGATTTCGCTTCATGTCCACACTCTTGTTAGACTTGAAGCCCGCACGCCCCACCCCCGCCCGCGACGTCCTTTCTGATCAGAGTTCTTGTTTTGTAATTTATTCAGCAAGTATTTGTGAAGAGCCCGCTGGAGAGCATTCTAGACACTAAAACTGGGAGGGGGGGCGGGATACATGTCCTTATTTTCATGGAACTGCCACTCTCCTGGGCACATGGAGGGGGTGTAGCAGCAGGTAAATGTGTAACCCGTCAGGCGGGGATAATGCCTCCAGCAGGGTTCCTCGGTTATGCAGTTAAGTGGCTGATGAGGAGAGGCCTTCCTTTCTGACAGGACAGTGGAGATGTGGAGAAATGAGTGTAAGCCATGTGGGGATCCCGGGGAAGAGCCAGCAGGAAACCAGGAATGTGGTGGGAGTGTGAGGGAGAGGGGTGGTGGAGATGAAATCACAGGGGAGGGGACCACATGGGGAGAGGGGAAGCTGTGGGAGGGGGTGGCAGACCAGTGACACGCAGGGTCTGAGGTGGTGAAGTCTCCAGCAGGCTGAGCACAGAACAGACCAGGCCCAGGGCCGAGCCCTCTGCCCACAGGTGGAGAGTGACAGGTGGAAGAGGACAGCAGCTTACCAACCCCCCAATCCCCCCCCAACCCCCTGTTTGCTGTAAAGATGGGGACAAGTGATCATTGTCTGAGTGTATTTTGAAGAAAGATCCAGGTTTTATAGGGCCTAAAGCTGATATAATTGCAGAGGCCCTATTTAAGGAAATAAACATAAAACTATGACTCCAAAGTTATTATAGTGAATATTTTAAGGAGTTCTTACCATGGCGTTCATGAACACCCCTTCCTACCTCCTGTGGGTAAAATCCAGGAGGTATGCACTTGGGCAGAAAAAAAATACATCTTTATTTTCATTAACCTCTAACTGAAAATTAGGGGTTTTTTTTGAATTATAAATGCAGGCAATGCACCACAGTGGTAAGAACAATACCTATGACTTTGTCACTAATAGGAAGCACATATGATAATGTTGTACAGATAGCTGAGAATATCCTTTACACTCATGATTACTTTAATATTTCAGCAGTTATTAGGCCTGCCAGTGAATCCTCTTATTTAATACACTAAAACAAATATGACTGTATTATAAATTTGTTTCTTTAATATTGTGGAAACTGTATTTCAGTGGTCCTTTTTTTTTAAAATTTATTTATTTGTCAGAGAGAGACGGAGAGAGAGCGAGCACAGGCAGACAGAGTGGCAGGCAGAGGCAGAGGGAGAAGCAGGCTCCCCGCCGAGCAAGGAGCCCAACATGGGACTCGATCCCAGGAGGCTGGGATCATGACCTGAGCCGAAGGCAGCCGCTTAACCAACTGAGCCACCCAGGCGTCCCTCAGTGGGCCTTTGTAACCATACCTACTTTATACACTTAAGAACATTATTTTTTATTTTTTCATCATTAACATATTGTCTGTTTCAGGGTACAGGTCTGTGATTCATCAGTCTTACACAATTCACAGCACTTACCATAGATAGCACTTACCCTCCCCAGTGTCCATCATCCAGCCACCTTATTCCCCCCACCTTCCTCCCCTCCAGCCACCCTCAGTTTGTTTCCTGAGATTAAGAGTCTCTTATTGGGGCGCCTGGGTGGCTCAGTAGGTTAAAACCTCTGCCTTCGGCTCAGGTCATGATCCCAGGGTCCTGGGATTGAGCCCCACATCGGGCTCTCTGCTCAGCAGGGAGCCTGCTTCCCTTCCTCTCTCTCTGCCTGCCTCTCTGCCTACTTGTGATCTCTGTCTGTCAAATAAATAATTAAAATCTTAAAAAAAAAAAAAAAAAAAAGATTAAGGGACGCCTGGGTGGCTCAGTTGGTTAAGCGGCTGCCTTCGGCTCAGGTCATGATCCCAGCGTCCTGGGATCGAGTCCCACATCGGGCTCCTTGCTCAGCAGGGAGCCTGCTTCTCCCTCTGGCTCTGCCTGCCACTCTGTCTGCCTGTGCTCGCTCTCTCTCCCTCTCCCTCTCTCTCTGACAAATAAATAAAAAAAATTTAAAAAAAAGATTTAAAAAAAGTCTCTTATGGTTTGTCTCCCTCTCTGGTTTCGTCTTGTTTTATTTCTTCCTCTCTATCCCTATGATCCTGTCTTGTTTCTTAAATTTCACATATCAGTGAGATCATATGATAATTGTCCTTCTCTGTTTGACTTATTTCACTTAGCATAATACCCTCTAGTTCCATCCATGTCATTGCAAATGGCAAGATTTCATTTTTTGATGACTGAGTATATATATATATAATCTCCCACATCTTTATCCATTCATCTGTCAATGGACATCTAGGGGCTTTCCATAGTTTGGCTATTGTGGGCATTGCTGCTATAAACATTCAGGTGCACGTGCCCCTTTAGACTACTACATTTGTATCTTTAGGGTAAATACCTAGTAGAGCAATTGCTGGGTCATAGGATAGCTCTATTTTCAACTTTTCGAGGAACCTCCATGCTGCTTTCCAGAGTGGTTGCAACCAGCTTGCATTCCCACCAACAGTGTCCTCATCCTTGACAGCATCTGTCATTTCCTGACTTGTTAATTTTAGCCATTCTGACTGGTGTGAGGTGGTACCTCATTGTGGTTTTGGTTTGTATTTCCCTGATGGCAAGTGATGTGGAGCACTTTTTCATGTGTCTGTTGGCCATCTGGATGTCTTCTTTGCAGAAATGTCTGTTCATGTCTTCTGCCCATTTCTTGATTGGATTATTTGTTCTTTGGGTGTTAAAAACATTATTTTGGGAAGAGGTTCATAGGCTTCACCAGACTGCCACAGAGAGCCATAGGGGGAAAAAAGGCTAAAAACCCATGATTTAGAATGAAAAAATAAATTTAAAATATTCTCATTTTTAAGAGCTGATAGAGGCGCCTGGGTGGTACAGTTGGTTAAATGTCTGACTCTTGATTTTTGTCTCAGGTCATGATCTCAGGGTCATGGGATCCAGCTCTGCCTCAAGCTCCATGTGGGCTCCGGTCTCAGCAGAGTCTGCTTGAGATTCTCTCTCCCTCTCCCTGTGCCCTCTCCCCACTCTTCTGAATGTTCTCTCTCTCTAAATAAATAACATCTTTTAAAAAATAAAAAAATTAAAAAGCTGACTGATAGTCAGAAAAATAACATATTTTTACTAATCGGCTACCAATTTCAGTATTTTCCCAGTATATTTTGTTGCTATATATATATATGTATATATATTTTTTTATTGGCCACCTCTTCATCTGCAGATATTTACAAAAATATATGTGCCATCTGATTACTCTTAAAAAAAGCAAAACATCTGTCACTGCTGGACTCTCATGCCAGAATTGGTACAAAATGGCTTTGTAACATAATTTTATAAAGAGTTTTATTCATCTAAGGAGTGGATAACTTTTCCATAGACTTGCTTCTGGCTCCATTAATTTTATCCCTTGTTTCTCTTCCACCCCCTACATATTCTAATGTTGGGCACTCAAAGGTTATAGCATATCACCTCTGAATTTTCATCTTTAAGTCACACATCACCATTCCAGGTGAATCACGCAGTGGGTGGTAGAAGAATTTCTGGAAGTTATTCTTATGCCAGCATCCCACTAAACACACACTGTATGTACCCCAGAGTCAGCTTCCTTCTACGGTGCTTGGATTCTACAAATGTCTATAGTCACTCCAGTGCCACCCAATTTTAGAAGGTGAGTGACAGAAAGGAAATCAAAGTGTAAAGAGACAGCAGTCTGAAATGATAAGATACAATATTTTTGCAAATTTTATAAAAACAGTTAGACTTTGGGGAGTACGTGGCTGGCTCAGTCGGTAGAGCATATAACTCTTGATCTCAGGGTTGTAAGTTCGAGCCCCATGTTGGGTACAGAGATTAGTTTGAAATAAAATCTTAAAAACAAAACAAAACAAAACAAAAAAACCTGTGGGCCTTGGAAGGAGCCTTTATGCAAGAGAAGATTCCTAAATGTTCTTGACAAACCAGAAGACCTGACAATATTGGGCCCACATGCCCTAGGGACCACAGTCTACTGGAAGTAGGTGGTAAAAGCACTTTTCAACCAAGGCACGTGCTCTCCATTTTGCCAGAGTCTCTCTGCAGCCTGCTCCCCTCAGACCTGTGACCCATCAGTATCTATAGCTATCTGAATTTGCTGCTGTGCCAAACATCACACCTGAGTCCAGCCTGCTTACCTCTGGCTTACAGGGCCTTCTCTATGAAGGTTGCCCCGCCCTGACTGGGATTAGAATTGGTAGAATAGATGAGCCAAAATAGTTAATCCACCAAAAATGTCCATCTTGATTCGAATTGGAGATGAACCCAGAATTCTCCATTACAATTAAACACAATGTGCTGAGTGCTTAGAAACAGCGGTTTCATCACAGCTCTCCCATGTGCTTCTGGGGATGCGATGATGTGTTCTGACTGAGGAGGATAAGGGGGCACTCTGGGAAAGTGATGTTGATCTGGATCTTTCAAGATGGGGGTTTGGCCATTCCAAGAGGAGGGAAGAGAAAGCATTCCAGGAGACAAACACAAGGGGATGGATGCAGGAAAGTGGAAGGTATGTTGAGGGTTCAGTGTATGCGGTTCAGTGAGGGACAAGCCAGGGAAGGCTGGGTTGAGGAAGGTGAACATTTTATGTCAGCTACCAGAAACCACCAAGGGTAAAATGTTAATGATGTATCATTTGTTAATGTGGTAACCTACTGGGAAGGCTTACATTTTCAAAAAGGCCTTTTGAAGCCCCAAAAATGTGACACAAAGGCAGTCCTTTTTATTTTTTTTTATTTTTAATTATGGAAAATTCAATAATACGATGAAACTTTATGGCACCCATCATCCAGCCTCAGGAATTACCTACCAGCTCATTGCCGATCTGGGTTTATCATTATCACTATCCATTTCTCCCCTGCTCTGTAATGTTCTCTAAAAGATTAAGACTCAAAAAGACCAAAAAAAATTCCATTATATCATCTATGTCATCATTTTTTTCTTACAATTTCTTTCAATCAGGACCCAAACAAGGTCCATAAATTGCAATGAGCTGATCTGTCTTTTTCATCACTAAATCTATAGTCCGCTTCTTTCTTTTTTCTTTCAATTTGTTTTAAAAAGACAGTTATTTGGGTTACCTAAATACTAATATAATATAAGTAGTACTATTATATTATATTATAATAATTATATATAATATATATTATATTATAATATATAATATATGATATACATTTATATTTACATATATTATATATAATATTATTTATATATAATATATAATATATGTAATGTTATATATTATATAACTATAATATATATTATATATAATTATATATTTATTTAAAATTAAATATATAATTAAAATTATATATATTTATATATACAAATATATAACATTATTATATATTATTATACAATAATACAATTTGCAATATACATTTTACATTGTATATATACAATATACATTTACAATATACAATTTACAATAATACAATTATACAATAATAATATATAATATAAATAAATATATAAAATAATATATAATATATTATATATAATTATTATAAGTAGTACTCTGCCTACTTGTGATCTCTGTTTGTCAAATAAAATAAAATCTTTTAAAAAAATGTGGAAGTAGCTATCAGCTCCCAGATTACAAGTTAGCCTAAGAAGAAAGCTTCCATTTCCCCCTGCACTGCACCCCCCATTATTTTGTTCTTTTATTTAATAGCAGCCTGGACTTAAATCTTAATATAGTACAAGGTTCTGGGAGCACTCTAGAAGTCTGAAACCAATAGTGCTGTCATCAAATTACCACTCTAAATCCTGTTTACCATGGTTGCTCACACTCCTTCCACACCTCTGTGCCTGGGCAAACCACGAGTTTCTTAATAGCCAACTTTTTTTTTTTTTAAGGATTTATTTATTTATTTGACAGAGAGCACAAACAGGTGGAGTGGCAGGCAGAGGGAAAAGCAGTCTCCCCAAAGAGCAGGGGGAGCCTGACGTGGGTAATAAGCAACTTTTAATTAGCGCACGTGTCTGCAATTTTTTCCAATAATCTCACCAAAACTATCAGAGAAAAATCTTGCTTCATATTGTTCTGACTCTGGTGCAGTTCTGTCCTAATTATCCATAGTAAAGGCATGATTTTCTTTTAATTTCAGTCTGTTGTGGACCGGCAACTTTTGTAAACTACAATAAACATGAATTACGAGAAGGGAACTAGGAAATCTAAAGGAAAAACACTCCCATGTGTCCCTTCATATACTCTTCACTTCTGACACTTACAGTCACCAAATGTGGGTAGGTTTTTCTAATCGCCAAGCAAGTCTGTGACACCAGCTGGGTGTCCTACAGTTTAACCCAATTCTGACACGATCTCCCTGGAGACAACACCAGAGTCCACAGGTGAAGGAATAGTCCTACAGGACTGCCCCTTCCTCCCTACCTCAGATGCCAATCACTGTCCGGGTTACCTGTGCTTCTAGACATTGGAGATTCCCACGCCCCCTCCTCCGGTTGGATTAATTTGCTAGAGTGGCTCCCGGACCTCGGGAAAACATTTTACATACTAGATGACCAGTTTGCCATGAAAGAAGAGGACTCAGGAACAGCCAGATGGAAGAGATGCACAGGACAAGGTATGGGGAGGGGGTATAGAGCTCCTGCGCCCTCTCCAAGCTTGTCACCCTCCCAGCCCATAGATGTGTTCCCAACCCAGAAGCTCTCTGAACCTGGAAGCTTCATTACATAAGCCTCATTAACTAAATCATTGACCATTGGTAACTGAACTCAACCTCCACCCCCTTGCCCCTCCCAGAGGGTTATGGGACTGAACCTTCCAACCCTTTAATCATGTGATTGATTCCCTTGAATCAATCATGTGATTGAGCCCCTATACTGTGGGACTTTCCAAAAGTCACTCTGTTAACATAAATCAGATATGGTTGAAAGGGACTAGTTAGGAATACAAAAAACACATTTCATTTTATCTTCTGGAGCTATTTCAGGAGCTGGGAACAAAAGAGGCCCTTATCATTCTTATCGCTTAGGAAATTATAAAGGTTTAAAGTGTTATCTGCTGGGAACCCAGGATAAAGACAAAAATATCTATTCTTTTTTTAAGTTTTATTTAAGTAATCTCTACACCCAACATGGGGATCGAACAGAGTCAAGAGATCAAGGGTCACATACTCTTCCGACCAAGCCAGCCAGGTGCCATGCGTCCCCACTACTCCCCCAATTTTTAAAAACATCTATTTCCAGGACGCCTGGGTGGCTCAGTTGGTTGGGCGGCTGCCTTCGGCTCAGGTCATGATCCCAGCATCCTGGGATCGAGTCCCACATCGGGCTCCTTGCTCGGCAGGGAGCCTGCTTCTCCCTCTGCCTCTGCCTGCCACTCTGTCTGCTTGTGCTTGCGCTATCTCTCTCTCCCTCTCTCTGACAAATAAATAAATTTAAAAAAAAATTTTTAAACATCTATTTCCTATTATGAACCACATATCACAGAAAAGAAACCCCCAAAATATACATACTACAGTTCTAAACTTGTTTATTAGATTTTAAATCATATTTGTATACACAACAAACAAAATTACTGTTAAATTGCCTTTAAAGGTTTCTAAATCCTTTTAAGTTAACTAAACAATGAGGCCGTAGACCAAGTAGGCTCTAATACCTTAGCAGCCAATGTGAGCAAAGTGAAACCCATCACCTGTCAAGGCTTCCACGCTAGGAAACCAAAACCTAAAGCCAACCAATCATGAACAAGCCCCGAGGCTTTCCTGCAAACTCCAAAGCTACAGCCAATCAAATAATTTCCTTGCTTCATTTCCACCTTTCCATAGAAAAGTCTTTTCCTGAGCTCCTGATGGTGGAATGCTCCCAACCACTTCCAGTTTGGCAGTGCCCAAGTCAAGTCGTTTCTTGCTCAAATAGACTCCAAGATGTCTTTTTCTATGCTTTCGTTTATCTGTAATTCACTCTCAGTTGCGCCCCCAGGCTGTGGACCAGAGGTTGAGTAACTGTGCTCCAGGCACTACTGGCCTGAGTGTGACCTAGTTTTGAATACTGAACACTGTGATCCAAGCGGTTCACCCCTTCTTTTCAAAATCTTACAACGTGCCTTAGCCTGTCTTTCAGAAACCTCCGTGGTGTGTCCCAAATATACTTTTAAAACACCAAGTTTTACTGAGATATAACTTATACACAAGGAACGGGATCCTTTTAGGGTGTACAGTTTGGTGAATGTTGGTGGATATGTATATACCCTTGAAACCACAACCAGGATACAAAGCGTCTCTGTTACTTTAAAGAGATTCCTTGTGTCCCTTTGTAGTGCGTTTGGCCCCAGTTCCACTGCCAAATTCACCTGCTTCTGTCACTAGAGATTCGTTTTGCATTTTCCTCTCATTCACTGTAATGATTCTGAGATTCGTCCACTCTGTGGGCATACCAGGAACTTTTTTCCTTTACAACTGCAGTGTGGTGCTCGACTTGGACCCTACTGGTGTTTCTAGTTTGGGGTTACTGGGGGTAAGGCTACTGTGAACATTTGTGTATCGGCCCGTGAATGGACATAAGTTTCTTTCTCTTGGGTAGATACCTAGGCGTGGAATGACTGGGCTGTACAATAGGTCAGTGTTGAACTCCACACCCATTTTTCTCACTATTTCAATTTCCTACCATTCCTCCTACCCACCTTGGAGCCAACCAGAATCACTTTCTTTTTCTCAGACATGTTCCAAGATCTGCCTCCGCGCCTTTCTTCAGATTCATTCTATAGCTTGCAACAGCCCTTTCGAGATCATTCCATCTACCTTAGCTGGGTTCAAGCACTAACTCCACAAAGGCCTCTTTCTTCCTCTCTATTAGAAGTGACTGCACCCCCTTGGAAAGCTCACAGAGCTACACCCTTCTTTTCATCTTAGAGCTTGTCTCCTCTACTAGATCCTAAGTGTCCTTGATGGCAGGGTTCAGTTTGGAGGCTCCCCACCCCACAGGGCCTGTTGGGTTCTTTGCATTGGGTAGACACTCAGTAAATGTCTGTAGAATTAAGGAACATAATTTGTAAAGCAGGGAAAGGCCAGAGTATATGTGTTTGAGAAAAGGGAGTAGGTAAATTACTTGGAGAGAAGAAAGCTGACAGTGATCGCAGTAGCTCCTTTGCAACAGCTTTATTTGAAAACAAACTAAGAACTCACTTTAGGTGACGTGAGGTGTTATTCAAAGGATGGTAAGATATCCTGGTTCTCTGAATCCCAAAATAGCCGTCCTCCAATTGACCTGTTTGCATATCTGAAATTCCATCACGAAATATCCACTTCTATCAACAATTGGTAAGATCACACAAAAAAGAGATAACCAGGCGTTAAGTACCTCCTGATGGAAGGACACAATAGCACCTACCAAATGGTCTTGTGAAAAAAATCAAACCTGAATCTAGTCAAAGGGCAATGACCAAAGTACCAACACTCCAGGGACAGGATTCAACTCCATTAAGGTGATGCCATCACCCAAATCCTGACTCGTGGGGGGGTTGCGGAGGTGGGGGGACTCTAAAGAACAAATTACTGTCTTTTTTTTTTAAGATTTTATTTATTTATTTGACAGAGATCACAAGTAGGCAGAGAGGCAGGCAGAGAGAGAGAGTGTGGAGGCCAAGAAAAACGAGGCTGTACCCACCTCGAGTCTAGCCCTGACCTAAGTACAGCCATCTTGACAAAGCAAAAGCTGGCACCTTGCACCCCCTCTCCACCCGCTCCCCTCCCCTTGGTAGTATGTGTGAACAAATAGTTAACTTGCAGAAATCACAATCCTGCAAGACAGTAGTCTCCCTAGGTTTACAAATGTCCCAGTGCTAAATCTCACTAACAAGGACGCTTGATAGGAGGAATGTGACATTCCACCAGGAAACTCCCAACTGTCTTCATGTTAGTGCCTCATTAGAGGGAAGAACGGCCTTGGCCTGATAATAATAACCAGGGCTCCAGTATCCTGACAGTCTTCTTTACCCTGAGAGCCCTCTGAACACCCCCTCTGTCCTCACCCACCGCCGAGTCCACCCCTACTCTGCCTTTAAAACTCGGACTGTGTGTGATCTGGTTCGGGGTCCAAGTCCCTACTCCGCTGCGTCGGGTATACTTGAGCCCAAGCTTAAGCATGTCACATTGGGGTCCAAGTCCCTACTCCACTGCGTCGGGTATACTTGAGCCCAAGCTTAAGCATGTCACATTGGGGTCCAAGTCCCTACTCCGCTGTGTCTGGTATACTTGGGCCCAAGCTTAAGCTTCTCAAATAAACCCTTGTGCGATTACATGGGTGTTGGCTCCTTGGTGGTCTCTCAGACTCGAAAACTCGGGCATAACAAGAGGGGGAAGCAGGCTCCCCCCGAGCAGAGAGCCTGATGTGGGGCTCGATCCCAGGACCCTGAGATCATGACCTGAGCCGAAGGCAGAGGCTTAACCCAGTGAGCCACCCAGGTGCTCCTACTTTCACATTTTTGAAAAAAGGTATTTATACATAAGGGAAATGTAAAGACATCCAAGAAAGAAAAGGAAAAGTCTAATATTACAAGACACTGCAGGGAAATGTCCCTGTGTAATAACTCCCATATGGGGTAGGTGACAGAGTTGGGCTTCGAACCTAACAATGCACCATGCTGTTACAGAATAACATACACGCTCCTTCTGGGCCTCCTTGCCTGACACAGCGGTACACAGCCTGCTGTGACAAGGCAGACACATCAAGAAATAGGGATAGAGACATACCAAAAATGGTCTTTTAAATGGAGGGAGCACAGTACCTACTTGGGGACTCATGATGACTCTGCAGAGGTCTCCACCTGGCCAGAGCCCAGGCTCACTACTCCATGGGGGGCAGCCAAGGAAACTCCCAGGATTGAGACCCACATTAAATGAAACAAATTATATAAAAATGTTTCCACCTATAAAACGGGGTACAAACAGAAGGAAAGTATTCTGATTTTCCCTAACCCCAGAAGCGTCTATGTGCACTTTTTTCCATGACGGCTCTCCCCAGGGTTACTGGCAGGCCCTCAACACACGGCCATAGGCTAACAAGGTGGGCTGTTCACCTTCCAGCCATGAAACAGGAACAGAGGGAGCTGACATGAGCTGCAGGCGTGCTTTGGCCTCCTGACATCTTGTGTGTGAGCAGGCCTCCTTGTTGGCAGCAATAGCTACGTGGTGCCCAGATTACGCTGAAGATCACCCCTGAGAAGCAAGCCTCCGAGACCCAACATCTGACTAAAAGGAAATCCAGAAAGTCAGAACTGAGAAGATGGAAGGAAAACATGTAAGTGTGTATATGTGTATATAGACATTTCAAGAAATTTTCCAAGAAACGAAAACCACGTTTCCAAGTTGAAATGACTCACCAAGTGTCTCACAGGAAATGTTTAAAAACACAATACCAAAGAACAGCATTCTGAACTCTCAGAACATCAGGAACAAAGAAGATTCTAAAAACTTACAGAAAGGGAAAAACAAAAACAGAAACATGTCACCATGCAAAGAACTGACAGACTTCTCAATCGCAAGTGGGGAAAAAAAAATCAAGTGGAAGCTAGAAGAGAATGGGTTTTTGGATGATGTCTAAATTTGACAGGTAATTATTCTTAATCTAGAAGTCCATACTTAATCAAATTATCAATCATGTGCAAAAGGAAAATAAGGATATTTCATACAAGCAAAGTCTCAAAAAAAAAATTTGTCTTCTCAGTAAGCTATTAGAGAGCTGCTCTACCAAGACAGAAAGGAAATTTGGGCTTTAGTTAAGTGGTGAAGGGAATTCCAGACTGAGGAGAGGAGAAGTTCCATGTGACCAGAGGGCAGCAAGATGGCGAAGGCGTCCATGAGGAAGCTCTTCCAGAAAATTCAAAGTCGGTCCATTAGATTCCTGGAACACTTGAGGTTTTGAAAGAAAATTTACATTTTGTAATGTTGTGGTTTATAAGACATATATATTTGGTCTTTTTCCCTGTTTCTGGCAGGGCTCCTAAAACCTCTGGGATTTCCTGTGATGACAGCAATAAAAGGTGTTTTATGTTTTGAGGTGACTTTTGGAAAGCCGCAAAGGATGAAGGCTGATTGCCAGTGGAGCCAAAGGTGTGATTAAAGGGTTAGAACTTTCAGTCTTACCCTACTCCTTCCTGGAGAGGAGGGACCAGAGATTGAGTTCAGCCAATCATCAATGGCCAATGATTGAATCAAGCATGCCTAGGAATTGTAGCCTCTGTAAAAACTCAAAAGGACAGGGTTCAGAGAGCTTCTAGGTTGGGAATACAATCTACATGCTGGGAGGGTGACAAGCTTGGAGAGGGTACAGGAGCTCTGTACCCCCTCCCCATACCTTGCCCTGTGCATCTCTTCCATCTGGCTGTTCCTGAGTCCTCTCCTTTCCTGGAAAACTGGTCATCCAATAAGTAAAATGTTTTCCTGAGGTCCATGAGCTGCACTAGCAAATTAATCCAACCTGAGGAGAGGATGTGGGAATCTCCAATTTCTGGAAGAACAGGTAATGTGATTGCTATCTGAGGGGGGCAGTCCAGTAGGACGGATTCCTTCAGCTATGGAATCTGATGCTGTCTCCAGGGAGGTAGTGTCAGAACTGAGTTAAATTTTAGAACCACCAGCTGCTTGGTGTGGGGGAACTTCCACACTTTGGAATTAGAATTGTTGTATCTTCTGCAGAGTTTAGGGGACGAATTAATGAGTACCTAGAAAACTAAGCAGTAGGGAATGAGTTAACTCCAGCAAAAAATGTAAAACAATCAAAAATAGAAATTGTACTCTATGGCTCAATTTGGAAAAAAAACACAGCCATACCATAGTGATTAGCTTAAATTGGGAGGTAACTGTATGGGAGGTTGCAGAACGAGAAGTGACAGGGCTCAGGGGAGAGAAGAGATGGGAGTTACCAGCGCCAAGAAAGCATAATCATCCTCCATAGAGAAAGTCAGATGGTAATTTCTAAACTCTGAAACTGAAAAAACAAGAATAGTTGAGACAAGTTATTTAGAAATAAGGATTTTAAAAAATAGGAAAAGAAACAGCAAATATCCAGAATGTGTCTTGGGAGAGTAAAAATAGCCTGGCAGGAATGAGGTAGGGCAAGGGGCTGATGTTCTCACTCTAGTCACTAAATTCAGCAGTTTAGACTAGGATATGAAATGTTTTCAAGGAAGCATATGCAGGGCAAACTCAGTAGGGTGTGTAGGAATCCCGCCATTCCTTTAAGCCTCTGACCTGCACACCTCGAGCACCTATGTGCTAAGGGCCAGGCCCCATTCTGAACATTCAGGATACAGCACTGAGCGTCAGAGGTGAGCCCTTTTGGAGCTCAGGTTGCACGGACACAGATGATAAGCCAGTAAGCTAGTAAAATCTTACCACGTTAGATGGTGGGAAGCGCCATGGAGAACAGAAGCAAAGGGGGTTGGGTGGTGGGGGTGTGGGTTTCAATGGCATGGTTAGAAAAGGCCACTGATTTGGACCAGATGGCTTTGAGCAGACTTGGTTGTCAGAGCGAGCCTCGGGCTATCCAGGGAAAGCATTGGGGCTGGTTAGGGCTTCCAGGTTAAATGCAGGTGTAGAAAGGCAACCCCCAGGGTTAGACAATACTCCGCAAAAGCACAGGTTAGTGATAGGGAAAGCTATGCAGTAGTCGGCAGTCTTGCACAACTCTCACAACCCCATAAACCAGAGGGTTTAGTAACTGCCTTGGAAAATGAAGCCTCCACATTGCTCTTGGGATGCTAAAATCAGCTGCTCTCACATTCGCACCCAGCCTTCCTCTTCTGTAGCGCAGAGTGGAACAGTTTGCACATTACTTAACCAGTTTTCAAAAGCTTAGTCACTTTTGCTTTTAATAGATGCTGGCAGTTGGTATTTACTGTCCAGCTGGTATGATGGCAGTCACCAAGGGTAGCGACACCCAGCCTGTGTTCCACCTGACAAAATCCATCCATGTGGATTGCCCTCACGCTGACTCGATGGGGGACGCTTCGGAAGGGTGGAATGCTAGGAAAGTGACGGTGAGAAACACGGACTGCAGCCCCCCAAGGGGCGTTTACTTAGCTTCCAGTGTTTTACTTGCCATCTGTTGATACGCATTATTCCACCCCAAGGTGGTCAGAAGAGCTGTTCGTGTGTAACAATCTTCCTCCTTTCACTTGCCGATCCCCCACCCCCAAGGCTGACCATCAGTTTGGCTGTTTAACCTAAAGGAGAAATTCGCAGTTCTTGAGGGAAAACGTCTAAACTGATGTCCTTAAGAAAAAGGACTTTAAGAAAAAGAAAACGTCTAAACTGATGTCCTTAAGAAAAAGAAAAGCCCTGGGTGGCTCAGTCGTTAAGCATCCGCCTTCTGCTCAAGTCATGATCCCAGGGTCCTGGGATGGAGCCCCACAAAGGGCACCCTGTTCTGTGGGAAGCCTGTTTCTCCCTCTCCCTCTCCCTGCTGTGTTCCATCTCTCGCTGTCAAGTAAATAAAACCTTAAAGGGGGGGGGGGAGGGTCACATATGTAGCTGTTTTGAATACTTGTCCTCAAAACAACAACTTTCTCTATTTACCAACTCTCCACCACTCTGGGTAGAACGATTTTACTGTCCTATGCTCCAGGTGAGGTCATGTGCAAGTAGCAGAATAAACTAGAACTTACCTGCCGTCTTTACATAAGAAGAAAATCACCAAGTGTGAAACTAGACTTCAGCATCAAACTGATGGAAACTCAGGACTGGATGTCTAGTAGCCCTATAGTACAGCAGTGCTCTGGCACTCTTGGCTAACCAACTGTGGTCCGTGTCCAACCGCCACAGAGGACCCCTCTCTTGAGTCACCTGATGCCTGCAGTCTCATTTCTTCACCTCAAACTGTGACACATTCATGCAAAAGCACTCTGGGAGGTAGTCCCCCATCCCCATGCTTCCTGCTTTACCGCTAGCTGGTCCTGAGTGTATACAAACAAAGGGAGATGTCAGGTGTGTCCTGCAGGCGGAGGAGAGGCGTCAGTAATTGAAGGAAACCTCACTGAACAAGGCAGTACTTTGAAGACTCTTCCCCTAGGATCATAGCTGACATTTTCCTACTGAACTGTATGGACCCCTGTTCAAACCACATCCACTCAGAAGTTCTCATGGCCCAGTGTGGGGAGGAATCTTGTATGCCAGTTACCAGGCTGTTAAAGGAAACCATGTGTACTACTGCAAATCCACAATCCACACGCTCTCAGAAAGTGTACTAGAATGTTCCAGTAGTTAAAAACATGCCCCACAATAGTAAAAAAACAAAAACACAGAAACAAACAAAACAAACCAACCTGCTTTGGACTGCCAACTAGCATTATGATCCGTCACACCATTGCTGCACTAAGGGAGGGACTTGGAGGAATTCGGTGGGATAAACAAACTACCATTGTTAGGATTTTTAACTTTATCTGCAAACTCCCCACAGTAGAAAAATCTGTATGTAACTTTCTACTCCCCACTTTAATAGCCACTGTTGACCAGAAGCCTCGCGGACAGCATATTAACACATACTTTGTATGTTGTATACTGTCTTACAATACGATGTCTGTATACTAGTCTTACAATAAAGCTAAAGAAAAATTGTAAAATACACTTACAGTACTGTAAAAAAAAATCCATGTTTAACGTTTAGTTCAAAGCCATGTTGTTCAGGGGTCAACTGGACTGACATTTCACAGGCAGTAGGCTGCCTGTAGCTCTTCCTGAGCCCAGCTCAATCAGGCTCTCTTCCCTCACTATTCTCACACACACACATCAAGTTCTCCTTTTTGGTCCTCATCTTGACGAGTTTGCAACAGGTAGCCCTGAAACGCTGTCCACTTGACTTCCAGACCACTCCCGCGATCTTCCTACTTCAGGGACAGCTCCTCTGAATCACTTTGCCAGTTCATTATGCTGGCCATCTCAAGCTCCAGGTCAGAGGGCTAAGTCTATCCTTTCTAGCTGATCTCGCCCAGTGTCTTGGCTTCAATGCCACGCACCGAGATTTTCCCAGCAGTCTTTAAAATCTTTAGACCTCTCCTCCCAAGTAAAATAGTCAACTGCTCACCCAGTTCATTAGGTCAGATCATGTCACCCTTTTGCTTAAAACCCTTTTATGGCCTTCCTGCAGGCCTTGGTTTCCTCTTTTTCCTGGATACTCTCTTCTATGCCTTAACCCTTTGTCATTTAGGGTCCAGCAAACCAGCCACCTTGTCCCCAGAACATGCCAACACACTCCACTTCAGACTCTGCATTTGCTGTTCTTTGCCTGAACTGTTCTGCCTCCAGATACCCACACAGCCTATTTATGTGCTTTCCTACTCAAATCACATTGTAAAGGCCTTCCCAGACAACCCCATCAAAGTCCTTTCACAATTTTTCTCCAAACTTGCAACAAAGCCTAGGGCTTTAAGGGCACTAGGTACAAACTTTTAGCAAGCTCAGCACTAACAAGGACATAAGTTATGCCCACAAATTACAAAAAATGCCCACAAATTACACATCACCTGTTACTCTTGCACAAAGTATCTTAACCGGGAATAATTAGAAGACTGAAAATAAGCATTCCTAGGCTGGACTGACCTGGACTCTTCACTTCCTACATAGCCTCTGCGTCTCCTTTTCCAGTCTTTTCCACAGCTAGCTCACTGAATCAGGTTTCAGCCTAGATGGTACAAGACCTCGCACACAATCAGGTGGTCATGTTCATAGCACTGACCACTGCCCAAACTCTTTCCACACTAACGTTTCAGAGGGCCAAGTGGCCTCCTAGATCAGCAACTGGAGCTTTTCTGTTGTAGTGTCAGATCAGGATGCTTAAAATTGCCACCAGCTTTAGGACTGGTTTCCAGTATTTGGATTTGCTTCCAATCATCACCAGGGGGCACTATCAACCTTAATGCCTCTCAGGTTCTGAACCACATTGTGAACTCTGAAACCTTCAGGGCAAATTCCAGATGGCTAAGTCACTGGATTCGCCCAGGATTCAAGCGTCATAGGACCAGATGAGTCACTGGCTTGCATTTATTTTAACCCTTAAGTTTTCAAAAGTGAAATTAATCAAAAGGCAAGGGCCTGGGAAATTCTTTTCCAACACTTTCCATAAACTCCCAATTTTAAACACTTTGGAGTCAACCAGATCTTCATTCTTGACAAGGTTTACTTGAGTTGCAGAAATTTCCCTCGTTTTAGCCTATACTCCCCCATTCAATCTTGACTGCCACAATGAGACAGAAAGCGTGGACTTTTTTCTTGCATTTCTATTGGAAACCTTGGCAGCAGACAGGAACTGCTCCAGGTCTGTCAAATGGATGCCATTTTCCTTATTCTCCGACACCCACAACCCTTTCCCATACAATAGGACACAACAGCGGCATTTTCCTCAGCCCACCAGCTAGCTCACATTCCAACCAGAACTTCACCTTTCAAAGCAGGGCTGGCAAACCTTTCTTTTAAGGGGTCACATGGTTGTTTTAGGATTCATAGGTCTTAGGATCTCTGTCACACTGTTAAAAGCACTTAACAGTTAAGAGCCAGTCAATACATGAAACACATGAGCATGGCAGTGTTCAATAAACCTGGACACAAATTTAGGTCTCATATTTTTCATATCCCACCACCTATTTTCTTCCAACCATTTAAAAATATAAGTACCAACTTAAAGTCACAAAAATAGGTGGCAGGGCCAACCAGTTTGCCAACCCCATTCCAGGGAGTTTGACATAAGCACTCCAGCAGACGTCTAGGTTTCTCTAGAACTTGGCTCTACTTGACTTATGGTAAATAAGATCACACAATATTTTGCTTCCAAACTGTTATTAGTCTCTTTTTTTTCTTTTGGTGATCTCCTCCAAAGTTAACTACTTCCGTTTGTAGGTGATGAAATGTGTAAGGAATCCACTTCAGAATGTTGGCCCAGCTATGAGCATGGTCTTTCCCTTTACTGGAACTCAGAATTAAGACTTTGGGTTCTTGTTTTTTTATATTCCAGTCCCAGAAGTAGTTTTCACTGTAGAAGTTATCTGCAGGCAGTCTTATGCTTTCTAGCAGTAGTCTACAACCAGGCTCTAGCTTCTCCAGGACACTACACAGAATGGATTTAAAAAGAAGTTAAACTAAGAGGCATTCTCTCAAATGAGTTTAAATGCATTTTATTTTAGACAACCTACATGACATGTTTTTCTCTTAAAAACAATGCCTCCGCTCCAAATAAATCAGGGTCAAAATAAATGAAGAGCTCAAGATGACATCAGTCCCATTTGTCTAAGTCCTGGTGTTGTGTGGATGAAGAGCAGCAGCCAGTTACGACAACAGGTGATACATCCAAAGTCATGGCCAGATGCATTACTATAAAAACAAGAAAGGCTGTATTAACACATTTATCCAGTATAAATATATTTAACATTTCTATGCTGCAGATGTATTCCCCTATTCAATCTGGGCTGCCACAGAAGACAGACAGAAAGCGCAGGGATTTTTTTCTCTCGCATCCTAGTGCAAACCAAAAGAACAACAGCGAATTGTTCAAGGTCTATCAGTAGATGCACAACCATCCTTACCAAAACAGGGGTAGCACGGTTTTCTAGAAATCTCATTCTGAAGCAAGTCCGACTCACTTTTTGTTCTACCAAGAAAAACCAGATATTCCTGGAATAATCCCTGTAACAAATGATCCGTACCATCCTAAGACATTTCTGACCACTGCTGTTCCTAATCTTACTTAGTGTAGCCTAAAGTTGATCTTGTTGCTAATTTATATGGAAGCCTCTGAAAGCTGGGATAATGAATGCTTTCATTCCTGTATTGCCTCCAGTAATTCCTTGCATAGCAGACATTCATTTAATTTTACTAAAGGATTGGGCATATTGGGTAAGCAGCCAGCTCTAACTTTATTTACTAAAAGCTAGTAACATGAAGGCTTTCAATGACGGAAGTGAAAAGGATTTCATGCACATACATGCCACTCATGCATGCATGCCAGAATATGAAGAGAAGGGCCATTTCTATGGGGGAAGATCAAACAGGGTGTTGTTTCTTATCTCCAGTTTAAGGATATGAGCCACTTACAAGAAAAGCTTTCTGTATATAAAAATTCTAAGTTCCTTTCTGTGTTGTAAAAACCTTTTACAGGTGAAACACAACGCTATTAGACTCCCAAAAAGAAACAAGAGCTAAACCTACATTTTACAAAAACTGCTAGAAAACCCATTCTAACTATCCCAGGGGCAGGGAACAAAGACTCACACCAAAAAGGTCTCCCATTTTTACATCACTGCTTTCAACCCATGCCCTTATACTTACACATTTCTCCATCTCTAAACCATCCTTAAAGAAAATCATATATGGGGTCACACCATCCTCACGGTAGTCCAGCAGAGCAACCATGCCATCTGGATTCATGTTTTCACCAATAAAAAACTTAGGAAGCAAACAAATACCCAGAATTAGACCATTATATACAAATCGTATCAAAACAAACTACAATAAAACAATCAAAGGAGGATTCAAAACACCACAAAGAGATTTTCACCAGGAGGAAAAAAAAAAAAAACCTAATCAAACTTCTGTTCACCAAATGAGAACACTTTAACAACTGACCAAAGTACAGGGCACTTCAGAACACTTTTAGACTTTCTGGAAACACAACCCCACATATACCATTCCAAACTCTATAAAAGCCTGTTTACATCATCAAGCATAGGGAACATACAACGAGACAGCACATTACAGGGATAAAGTTATATGGCCAGAGGATGTGTGAAAGCTGAAAAAGCAAAGAGCCAGGCTGTAATGAGTTTTTTCTTTACTCCTATAGAAGTTAAGGCAAAGTCACTGGGTTTCCCAATAGAGAAGTGTAGAAAGAACTCTTAGTGGCAACGAGACACTGGAGTTGGAAATAAAAAGACTGGAAGACCCCAGAAGTGGTTAACAAGCAATTCTAGACAGGGAGAAATGAAAAATGTCCTCTGGGAAGGGAGTACGGATGAGACTCTGGAATCAAGCATACAAGATCTAGAAACACACCTGGGGGCAGGGAAGATTACTTTCCACAGCCTAGACTACTGGAATTGAATCTATGGAGTATTTAAACTGCTCAAAAGATCCAGAAGACAGCCAGGTTACATCACCAAGTCAAGTAATTTGTTGCTCTGGCAGCTAAAATTGCACAGTTCTTTGACACAAACATTTATGGTATTTACCTGGTAGTTTTTGAAATTAGCAAGGATGTGCTTGATTTGTTCTGCAGCCCCTGTCATAAAAGGCTTTACTCTTTCTGGCCTCTGTTCTTCAAGTTTGCCTTTGATGCTAAAACAGTATTTTATTAATAGGTTAAGTACTCAGTTCTCAGCAAAATGAACTTTTTTTTCCAGTAAAAAAAAAAAAAAAAAAAAAATCCAAACTAAAACAAACAAGCTCCGAAAAGGGCAACTACCAGTCACTGGGCCAGATTAACATGCCACAATCAAGAAACTAAGAGCTCACAGGATCCAAGTTTCAAGACTGTTTACAATTTTGGATTTCATGTTATTCCCAAAGTACACATCTAAAATACTAAAACCACACTTCATGCCACAGAATGTTCACATTAGTTTATTTATAGAAAACCAACTATCCTTGTGAGCTCACAACAGAAAAAGTTAAGGCTTTTCCAAGTACACCTGCTAAGTTTCTTCCAAGTTAGCTTATCCCTGAATCCCGTAGGACTCCAGGCAGTAGGTGGGCTGCGCCAGTAGCACTTACGATTTCATATAATCTTTGATGTACTTCTTGTAGGCTTCTTTTGTGAAGCTGGTTTCCTGCAAGTGATGGTTCATGACAATATCAACACCAGTGATGACTGTGCTTTCGGTACCTTCGCCCTCGGGGCCTTCAGCGGAGGCATTTCCACCAATGAGCGAGTCATCAATGTTACCCTCTGTCCTACTGACCATCTGCATTAAGAAAAAAAAATAGTTCGGTTTCAGACGTTTTGACCTTAGCTTAAGGAATCCCCCAAATCTGTATCAGTTCACATATCCATCATCCTCCCACTAAAAACTTTTGACTTTTGCCAAAAAGCACTAAAACACTGTCATGAAGAAAAAAACTGAAACTGCCTGAAATTCCTGATACCTCGTAACTCAGTAAGAATTCTTTGTTGACCACAAAGAAAACGGGATCATTTACCCCAAGCGTAAGTTCTGTGTGGGCTTTTGGGCTGATGAGCAAGTACGTGCAGAGCAAACGCTGAGAGGCTTGGGGCTCCCTAACCCGAGGCTACCTGTCCTGGGCGGCCGGGGAGGAGGATGGGCGCCAAGACTGCGGACCTATTTCCAGGCTCAGCTCCGCCTCCACTTTTCTAGAAAAACCCGAGCCCGGAAAGAGCGTCTCCTCCGCCAGGAGGCAGCGGAGAGGATTGCACAACTTCGGGCGGGGGAGCGGCGGAAACCCGAGCCTGCCCGGCCTTAACTCCCCCGCGCCGCGCGGCCCGACCGACTCACCTTCCCCTCCACCTCCAGGCACAGCCCGTCCGCGATCTCCCGGATCTTGTAGATGTCGGAGAACATCTCATCATCTGCTCGGGGACACAGACCTGTCCGTCACCTTGCGCCCGGAGGTCTGGAACCGGCGCCGCCATTTCCCGCGCGGGCCAGGCGCACGCGGCCCCCGCTCCTCCCCGGGCGCTCGAGACCCTGAGGCGCGCCCCAGGCACCGACCCCTCCTCGCTCCCGGAAGGGGCGCCAGCGTCCCCTAGGCCCACGACGTCCTTCTTCCCCGCCCCCACCCGCGTCCCCTGCGCGCGGCAGTAGGAGTAGTGCAGTCACGACTCACGGCTGATGAGGTCCCGGTAGATGATCATGACGACGGCTGAAGAGAGACGACGGCGG
Source organism: Mellivora capensis (assembly GCA_004024625.1). Taxonomy (NCBI): domain Eukaryota; kingdom Metazoa; phylum Chordata; class Mammalia; order Carnivora; family Mustelidae; genus Mellivora; species Mellivora capensis. The sequence continues at coordinate 34,985 of PISX010009038.1, forward strand.
CACCACCTTAGCAAGAGCCGGGAGCTCTGAGCGAGCGCGGTGCAGCCGGAGCGGCACTCGGGGGGAGGGGGGAGCGGGCGGAAAAGGCCGACTCAGCCGCTCCCCAACCTCATATAGAGGGCACGTCCCCCTACGTCATCGCCCGCTGCGCCTCCGGAAGCGCCGCAAGCGGTGACGTGGCACGCAGAGCCGCGGGAGGGGTGGAGCCACGGCGCGTGCCGGTGAGGGGAGGCGAGCATCCGGGGACTTGGCCTGGGGGCGCAATGCTGCGTTCCGCGGTGCTCGCTGTGGGGTGACGGCTGCGAGACGGAGAGGAAGGGGTTCGCTGGCCCTTAGTGCGGAGAGTGGGGGAAGCGGGGCAGGTTCCCCGCCCCCTCCGCACCCTGCCGGGCTGCCCTGGGAGGTGCTGGGCCTGGGTGGGGCTTGGATGAAATCTCTTCAAACTTCCGCGGTGCTCCTCGCCTCGCGCAGCTCCCACCCCTTTCTGGGAACAAGTGTGTCAACTGCTGGAGAGGACTTCGCGTTTACGGAGGGTCGGGGCGTGGGGAGACGTCGAGGCTGTCCACAAGGGTGAGGGTAGGGGATTGGGCTTTTGGCCTCGCTCTGGGTTCTCGGGAAGCCTCGGAGAACTTGCAGCCTTTGGCCCAGGCGCTGCCGCAGCTGTAGTTTTCGGATGCGTTCGTGGGGCAGAGCCGAGTCCCGGGACGGTCGTCGCGCCGCCCTCTGGGACTAGTCGTGGGGGGCGCAAGGTCTGTGGGGAGAAGGTAAGGTGTTCCTAGAGTTTGCGCAGCTTTCCCATCTCCTTGTTGGGTTCCCTATAGAGCTTGGCGATTCCTCAGGCAAACAGCCCAAGAACTTGCTTTTCTGTTTTGCGCTTGAATTATGGCCTCTGTTTGACAAAAAAAAAAAAGATATATTGTCACTTTAAGATGACATTGAAATTATATCCTAAGTGCTAGAGAGTTAAACAATAATAGGGAGCTTCTTACTGCTCGAATGTTATGTGGACATCAGACCCAGTTACTAGGTCCAAAACACTCACTCAAGGAAACAGTTTCCCTTTGTGTGTGAAACCGGAGAGCTTGTTACATTCTACGAATATTTTTATGCTCTGCGGGGTCTCTAGCACCGGGTTTTGCACGGATCTCCCAGTCGTAAACAAGTTAAAAGCAGTCCTATCCTCACAAAGTTTTGTTCTAGGAAATCAAAGAATCAGGCAATTATAATACATCCAGCATTTCCTTTTTCCCCTAAATCCAATAATGAAGCAATCTGCACAGTAAGAGCAACTCAGGAAAGAGGAGAGCACAAACTGCATTGAGATGATGGAGAAGTCAAAATGGAAGAGAGCCAGGGAATAGTACCCTCCCAAAACGATGTGGTCGGGGGCTGCACTGTACACCCCAGAGGACCCCTGGTAACTGGGAGGAAGCTAAAAAATGGCATGAAGGGAATTTGAAAACAAATGGACATCTTCTGACAGAATGACTGTGAAGGATCTCTCAAACCTCTTGGTTATTTCTGGAATATATGAGTGGGACAGGTTATCCCAGGCAGATCTTCAATTCTTTTCCTTAGCTTTAACATTTTCAAATTTTTTAGAAAGATTTCCATTTACTGATATCATATCCCTAAACAGCTCCCTCCACTCTTCTCCAGTTCTATATTCAGTTAAAAACATTTTTTTTCTGTGCCTGGGTGGCTCAGTGGGTTAAGTCTCTGCCTTTGGCTCTGGTCATGATCTCTGGGTCTCCCGGTCCTGGGATCAAGCCCTGCATCTGGCTCTGCCCAGCGAGGTGCTTGCTTCCCCTTCTCTCTGCCTGCCTCTCTGCCTACTTGAGATCTCTGTCTGTCAAATAAATAAATAAAACCTTAAAAAAATTTTTTTTCCAAGTTTTACAAAAGCTACAGTGAAAAAAACGAGTACTGAAGTCAGAGTCAAAGGACCTTAGGTTGAAATCTTGGCTTTCTCTTTTACTGGTCCTGCAACCTGGGGAAAGCCAGCCTCCCTAAGCCTAAGCATAACATGGAACTTTTGTGAGTTAAAAGGTTTGGGGGTAATTAAATAAGACAATGAAAAAAAATGCTTGGTGTCCTCAGTAGGTTGTTAATAAATATTGGCTGAATTTGGATGCATAATTCTTTCCAAATCTTACTACTTTTTCCCCAAATTTTATTAATTTACAAAAATTCCTGAAACTGTTTCATTGATCCTCTAATTACGTTATTTGGAAATATTTAGGGATTTAGTGGTATGTGTTGTATTAAAGACATTCTGTTTAATCACAACACTAATTGTTCATTGAAAAAAATTAACTCACCATGAGATTCCTATCTTGGGTTTCTTTGATAGCTCACAGTAATTCAGAAACTAGAAATATTAAAAAAAAAAACAACTAAGGAAAAGCTGATTTAAGCTTAAGGATATTTTGTAAGCTCCACCTGTCATCTAAAAAATTTGTGTGGGGGTTGGGGGGACGTGCTTGGGTGGCTCAGTTGGTTAAGTGACTGCCTTTGGCTCAGGTCATGATCCCAGGGTGCTGAAATCCTGGGCTCCCTGCTCAGCAGGGATTCTGCTTCCCACCCCACTCCCTCTACTGTTTCCCCCTGCTTTTGCTCTTTGTCTCTCTCTCTGTCAAATAGATGAATAAAATCTTAAAAGAAAATTTAAAATAAATAAATAAAATTGTGCCGGGGGCAACCCTCTTGGGACCCATCTCACTCTTGAGAGCTTTTTCTGTATCTTCACTTAATAAACTTCTATCATTTACTCAAAAAATTAATTAAATACACAAAATATTTTTTTAAAAAGGATGTGCTGTATCTTAATACTACTTAGAACACCAGCAATGCAAATAGGGAAAATTATTGCCTAATTGCAAGCCACTGAAATTGGAAGGATTTGGGCTTTACCTAGCTAATTAGCTTTTACTTTGGCATCACTTGAATATTTTTTTTAAGCAGGCTCGACACCCAGGGTGAAACCCAACACAGGACTTGAACTCATAACCTTGAGATGAGGACAACTGAGATCAAAAGTCGGATGCTTAACTGAGTCACCCAGGCACCCCTGAAATTTTTATAACATTTTATTTCTTTAAATGATTTTATTCTGTGATTTCTAACAAAATCTAAGATTGTCCTAAATTTCACAGCTGAATATTACTTGGTATCTCTTGCAGTTAAAGAGGTCTCAAAAACGATGTCTTCTGGCCTCTGCACACAAGTCCTCACATGAGAAAAGCACCTCAGAAGATTCCCCCTTTTATCACTTTGGGATTGACTACAATAGCTTAAACACATACGGTTTCTTTCATTCTCTCATATAAATGAAATTCAGGGATATGCAGTCCACACTCGTGGTAGTTTCATGGGCATCAGGGACCTAGGATTTTCCTTTCTTCACCACTTACATGGTCTGCAATAGAGGCTGGAACTCTAACCATCACATCCAACTCACAGGCTGCAAGAAAAGGGGAAGAACAAAAGAGGAACATTCCAGCTATGTTTCCCTCCTAGAGAGCAATTCTAGAAGTCCTGAAAGAGGACTTGGTCCACTTCCTTTGACCTCAGACTTTTCTAGTTGGGTTCTCCTTCCCAGCTAGTCTCGGCTCAGGCAGAAGAGCCTGAAGGCAAAGCATCCCCAGATAGCAATCAAAACTAACCCCTCAAGCAATAAGGACTGCCCTGAGCCAGTAAGACACCACCCTTGACGGACTCCAACACAGTAATAGATTGGACCTTCACTGCCCACGTGCCCTTACCCACACACCTTTGCCCCACATTTTGCTTATATATACCTGGAAGTATGTTCAGCACTTTGGAGACCTTCTTTGAGACCATAGTCTTCTGTCTTCCCGGTACCAGCCTCACTGAAACTCCTTGTCTCACCACCACTCCTCTCTCTGCCTTTGGATTTTGTCTGCGGTGAATGGCGGAACTTGAACTGTTTGGAACCCTCAGAGCCAGGTGCTCTTGTACCCCTGGCTACAAGCCCACTGAATAATTAACATGGATGCATCTTGTTACAGTAAAGGCCGCAAAATAGTCTTCCAGGTCATGGACACTGGTTCATTGCCACCCTAAGTAAAATCAGGATTTTCTTTAGGAAGAATAAAGGCAGCTAGTAGTCCTTGCTGTACTCATAGTGCAAAGGGTCTGGTTCTCAGCTTAGACATTTTTTTACTTTTTACTTACTGGGGGTCAGATTCAGGGAAACTGATTAGTATTTTCCAAACTCATATGAGACTGATTTGCAAAACAAGAATACCATTAATGCAGAATGAGGAATTCCTAGTTGCTCACATATAGTGTAGACGGATTGCAGAAAATGTAGTTTACTTAAGAGGGAATTGGGCCGGGAGGTTAGAATGAGGTTTATGATGGTGACAGTGGTGACAGAAGGTGATTTAGGAATGAACCAGTCCAGCTGGATATTCCTGGTGTGTGGTCTGAATCCCTTCATTCTGAGATCTGTTAGTGAATTCTCTTGCTCCTTTTACCCAGACTTTTCATACTCTGCTAACAATTACCATAGTCAAGTTAGAGAATTCTTTCCTTTAGAGCAGAGCTGTTCAAAAGAGCTTACTTTGATCATGGTAATGTTCTGTATCTGCTGTAATACCATAGCCACTAGGCCACAAGTGGTTATGGCGTACCTGAAATGTGGCTAGTGTGGCAATGGAACTGAGTATATACTTCTATTTCATTTTAATTCATTTAAATTTGAATATTCATGGCCTCAGAGCCCTATAATGTATATTCTATGAGTGGGGGACTTTGTTAATTGCTGTACCTCAGGAGTCAGAACAGGACCGGACTCAGTAACTGTTGATAAATTAATAGATGAGGGGCGCCTGGGTGGCTCAGTGGGTTAAAGCCTCTGCCTTCGGCTCGGTTCATGTTCCCAGTGTCCTGGGATCAAGCCCCGCATCAGGCTCTCTGCTCAGCAGGGAGCCTGCTTCCCTCTCTCTCTGCCTGCTTCTCTGCCTACTTATGATCTCTGTCTGTCAAATAAATAAAGTCTTAAAAAAAAAAGAATGGATGAAAAAAGTTCTCATTTCTCTTAATAAATTAAGCCAAATCCCATCTCAGTTAATAGGATTCAGCATATATTCAAGACCTGGTGTAAGAGTGCTTTTCAAACTGAGAACTGAAAAGCAACTTGGTGAATAGTGATCGACTTAATTAAAAATGAAACAGAATAAAAAAATAGAATCACATATAGTAAAGGTAAATATTGTTTCATGAAACTTATGTTTTAGATTTACTATGTATGTATGTACCAGATCCCAACATAAGATATATTTCTTCATGTGGATGTAGTTCAAAAAGGTTTGAAAGTCATTGACTTAGGCAAATTTTCTCTTTAAATATATTTCTTGGCAGCATGAACTGGTCGATTTCAATGGATAATTTTTTTTTTTTTAATGTGCCTGATGATTTGGTCAGTATCTACTTTTGACTCTGTAGCCCTTTTGAACAAGATTCATGTTTTTGTCACAAAGTAGCCTTATCTGATGTTAGAGTTCTATGAGTTTGCTTATGAGCAATGGAATACCAAGGCCTGGCTTGGAGGTCCCAGACCAGGGGCTGGCACTATCTAGTCTAGCTGAGAGCAAGAGTTCCCTTTCTCTTAAGTGCAACCAAGCAACATAACTAATATAACTTCCAGGAATGTCCTTGAAGAATGTAAAAATAACATTAGAATTTAAGGTATTTTTAAATATTTGAATATTTCTTTTAACTTTGAAACCTATGGCTTCTTTTCTGATTTAAAAAATTGTAATACACATAATAGAGCTCTTATAAACCACAGAGAAAACCACAGATAACTAGTCTTGACGTCCATGTTCTCATCAATGTTCGTAAATTTTTTAACAAGCAAGGTAGAGGGAGGGGCGCCTGACTGGCTCAGTCAGTAGAGCATACAGCTCTTGATCTCTGGGGTTGTGAGTTCAACCTCACGCAGAGCTTACTTTAAAATAAATAAATAAGTAAATGTATTGCCTATGTTAAAAAGCAAAAAATGGGGTGGAAAGAATCCTAATGTTTAAGTGACTTCTCCATCAGATGCATAAGTTTAAGCATAAGTTACTGTTTTATTTTAAGCCTGCTCTGAAAGATCTATAAATAAGTCAATTTGAAGATTTCTTGATTGGAACTACTTTTAATCATTCTTAGACTTGGTGGGCAGCTCCTCTCCAGTTCTTAGATGAATGTCATTTAAAATTATTATAAATTTAAAAAATTATTATAAATAGGAACATCTGGGTAGCTCAGTCAGTTAAGCGGCTGCCTTCGGCTCAGGTCATGATCCTGGCATCCTGGGACTGAGTCCCACATTGGGCTCCTTGCTGAGCAGGGAGCCTGCTTCTCCCTCTGCCTGCCATTCCCCCTGCTTGAGCTCTCTCTCTCTCTCTCTCAATCTGACAAATAAATAAATAAATAATAAAAAATAAAAATTCTTATAAATATTCCAGGATGTCTGGCTGGCTCAGTCAGAGCATGAAACTCTTGATCTCAGGGTCATAAGTGCAAGTCCTCCATTCGGCATGGAACCTACTTTAAAAATATATATATTATAAATATTCCAACTGATGAATGTTGGAATTTATTTTTAAATAATAGATCTAAAACATTGGAAAAAACATTGCAAAATAAACATTTTTAAAATATTTAGGTACCCACCAATCACAATAAATAACCGCTAAGATTTTTCATATTTACTTCGAGGTTTTTTTGTTTTTTTTTTTCAATGAATGAAAAAATACAACTGATCACATTGAGGTCTATTTGTGGACATCTAGAGCTCCATCCACCCTCCCCACTAACACCCACTCCAGTAACCACACCATCCATGTCCACATCCCAGTAAGGAAGGGATAAGCAGAAATCAGAGGGCAGGCACTAGCAGTCATGCCTGTCACTTCTTTTATCTTATTGGCAGAACCTAATCACAGTGCCTTTAGCTCCTAGGGTGGCTGGGAAGTATATTCTTTTTTTCTTTTTTTAAAGATTCTATTTATTTATTTGACAGAGGTCACAAGTAGGCAGAGAGACAGGCAGAGAGAGAGAGAGGCAGAGAGAGGAGAAAGCAGGCTCCCTGCTGAGCAGAGAGCCCAATGCGGGGCTCGATCCCAGGACCCTGAGATCATGACCTGATTCAAAGGCAGAGGCTTTAACCCACTGAGCCACCCAGGCGCCCCTCCATACATATTTTTTCTCCCTTGCAGATCGCTGACTTGTTGGCGGCTTATTCTTTTCTATGTGACTTCACCTTTGCTGGTGCATCTTGCCCGGCTGCCTACCATTCCCCATAATAGTCATGGAAATTAGCTTATAGTAGGAACTGAATGCAATCTCAGAATATCAAAGAAAATTTAGAATTTGAAACATAAAGCCTAAAGATAATTGAATTTTGTTATGAGAATGGAGCAAATAGAGTCATGTGGATAGAATCAGTATTCCTTTTAGGAAAAGAATATACATCTGTTTGTGTCTGTATAAAAATTTTTCCAAAGTTTCATAAATTATTCACAGTGATTACAGTGGGCATAGTGATTGGGGTTAAAGTGGAGATAGGAATTAGAAAGATTTTTAGTTTTAGTTTTATAACCAGTGGTACTCTTTGGAGGCTGAATTTAATTGCTCTAATTCATCTTTGAAATTTATCACATAGTTGAGGACAAACAGGGAAGAAAACAATGGCAGACTTCTTCATTAAGCTGTAGGTATGGCAACAGTTATTGTGCTACCCTTACCAGGGGTCACTGGAATGTTAACTGTGGAAAAGAAAGGAATTTCTTCTCAGATCTCATAGGGCACACTAGTTCACAGTAACTTATTACTGCTTTTAGAGCAAAGTTTTCATTCTATTTCAAATATCAGTTATGTAAACATTTGTCCAGGAGTGCAAGAACCAAAATCATAGAAATGGAGGGGCGCCTGAGTGGTTCAGTGGGTTGAACAACCCACTGGGGATTTCGGCTCAGGTCATGATCTCATAGTCCTGGCATCACACCCAAACTGAGCTCTGAGCTCCGTAGAGGGTGGTGGAGGGAGGATGCCCGCCTGAGATTCTCTCTCCTCTCCCTCGTTTTCTGCCCCTCCTCCTGCTCCTCTCTTGCTCTCTCTCTCTAAAATAAATAAATTTAAAAAATAAAATAAAATTTTTAAAAAATAAAATAAAATTATAGAAAGGGGTATAGAAATATATATGAGGTAAATATAAATATAAAATATATATTTAAAATATCTGATATATACATATGTGGAATAAAATTATAAAAATAAAATATAAATAGATCACATATATTCCTATACATATCATATATATAATATAAATATATTTTTTAGGAATATATATATGAACGTAAAAAATAATTTTTTAAAGATTTTATTTATTTATTTGACAGAGAGAGAGAGATCACAAGTAGGCAGAGAGCCAGGCAGAGAGGGAGTGGGAAGCAGGCTCCCTGCTGAGCAGAGAGCCCAATGCGGGGCTTGATCCCAGGACCCTATCTCAGGACCCTGAGATCATGACCTGAGCCGAAGGCAGAGGCTTTAACCCACTGAGCCACCCAGGTGCCCCCAAATAATTTTTTATTGACCTACTTTTGTCCTACCCTGTATTGCATATCTTTTTTTCTTAATTTTCAAAGATTTTATTTATTTAAGAGAGGGAGAGAGCACAGAGAGAGTGTGTGAGAGGGAGAAGCAGACACCACCCTCCCTCCCCCCCTGCTGAGTGGGGGAGGGGGAGGGAGAGAGAACCTGAAACAGACTCTGAATGGAGCTGGGAGCCTAACTCGGAACTCAAACCCAGGACCTCAAGATCATGACCTAAGCTGAAACCAAAAGTTGGTTGCTTCACCCCCTGACCCATCCAGGCGCCCCCAACCAGGCAATTATAAGGGATTTCGGAGCTCTGTGCCAGATGATCCTATCACTCAAGAAATTATAAAGACCTTAGGAGTTAAGGATGACAACACATATTTCCAAAAAGATAATATATTCAAAACACTTGGCAAAGTGTGAAGTTATGTATAAGGAAGTAAGGAGAAATTAGCAGTAGCAACATCTGGCTAGTTACGGGATCCCCCAGTCTTAATTCCTGGCTGAACTAGCCTTCAGTTGGAAACCTGTGGTCATTTTTTGAACTAGGGCCAGTGGCCTGTAAGACAATGGTTCTTATCCCTGGCAGTGCATTAGAATCACTTAGAAAACTTTTTTAAAAATCCTAATGCTCCGGCATACTCCTGATCAAAGAAACTAGCACCCCTTGGGTGGGACACAGGCAGCAGAAATTGTTAAAACTTTCCAAGCCATGTCAATATGCAGCCAAGATTGAGAATCTGTCTTTTTTTTTTTTTTAACATTTATTTATTTATTTGAGAGAGAGAGAGCACGCACGTGCATGTGGGGTGGGGGGAGGGGTAGAGGGGGAGAATCTCAAGCAGACTCCCTGCTGAGCACAGAGCCCGTTGTGGGGCTCAATCCCACCACCCTAAGACCATGACCTGAGCCAAAACCAAGAGTGGGACGCTCAACTGACTGAGCCACCAGGCGCCCCGAGAATCTCTGTTTTAAGGGATTAACAAGAAGAGGATTTTTCAAAATAGAAGGCAAGAGAAGCCATTGGATGCTGTTATTTATTTTAAGTAATCTCTCCATTCAGCTGGGGCCCAAACTCATGACCCCGAGATCAAGAGTCGGTCGCAGACTCCAAGGACTGTGCCAGCTATGTGCCCTGCAATTTGATACCTTTTAGAAGAGCAGGTGCCCGTTAAAGGAAGCCAGAAAGAGAAAACAGTCAAGTTGTTTTCTGGTGTGCTATCTGCAGGCAGGCAGAAGTGTGATCTTCCTGACCCCTCTTTCAAGGACATTGCTCAACAGTGAAGTTTTAGAAGGTGAGCCAGCAAGGGGAGGGCTAAATGATGGGAAAGGTGCTGCTAAAAATCCCTCATTTGAGCCTTTTCTCTCTCTCTGAAAAAGAAGTTCCTGTCCGAACAAATTAAAGGTACAATTTGGCTCAGATGTTTACTTTGTCCACAGCCACCGTGTTTAAAATCACAGTCACTGGTCTCCTCTTGGAAATTCCTATTCTTTTCTCCCTAAATTTTTCTCTGTGGCACTTAACGGCAACCAACATATTATTTCTTGTTTTTCTTTCCTTTTTTTTTTTAAATTTATTCATTAAAATGCCTGGGTGGCACAGTCAGTTAAGTAGATGCCTTCGGCTCAGGTCATAATCCTGGGGTCCTGGGATCGAGTCCCACATGGGGCTCTTTGCTCAGCGGGGAGCCTGCCTCTCCCTCTGCCGGCTATTCCTCCTGCTTGTGCTCTCTCTCTTCTCTGACAAATAAATAAAATCTAAAAAAAAAAAAAAAGATTTATTTATTCGAGAGAGAGAGGCAGGGGCAGGGCAGAGGGAGAAAGAATATAAAGCTGACTCCTCACTGAGCTCAGAGCCTGAGGCGGAGCTCGATCTCACAACCTGGAGATCAGACCTGAGCTGAAACAAGAGTCAGACGCTTAACCGACTGCACCACCCAGGCGTCCCAAAATACAATTTCTTTTCCTTATTATTATATCTTCTGTAAGCACCGAGAAGTAGAGATGAATCACAGCGGAATCCCCAGAGCCACAGTGGGTGGTGGACAGCCAGTCAAAAATTAAAGGAATGAACTTGCGACTGAGGCAATGGTAAGTTTAGCACTGTATCCCAGCCCAGCAGTCTATGAAAGAGTTCTCCTTGTATATTCAGATTTTCTGAATGCCTTTATGGCCTTCGACTTAGGTCTTTGGCAGTGCTGGTGACTGAAATGTAAAGATGGAAGACCAGCCACTAGTGACTAGAACAGTCTGTTGACATAAGTTAACACAGACAAAAGCTCTTCCCTCAGAGTAGGAAATGGGCTCTAAGACATATCCTTAAGTGAAAAAAGCAAGTTGTAGAACAGTGTAACACATACAGCATACCATCCATTTAACCACAGACACACATACTAAAAGCAGTATATTGTTATGGATACATGTGTATATTTGCAAAAGCATAGACAACAATCTAGAAGGATCGCATCAGCCTGGTAACAGCGGCTAACTCTGGACGGCAGGGGCGCTGAGGAAAAGTGTGGTCAAGGGGAATGTTAGTGCCATTATTGTTTGCCTTGTAACTTATCCCAACGGTGTTTCACGCGCAAGTTCACGTTTAGTTTTTAGAGCTCTTTTTCTCGCAGATACCTAACATTGTATTATAGTGACTCAATTAAAGAATGGGGGAAATATTTCTGTCATATATAGCCAATTTATAAGGAAAATGCCCTAAAGAAATAAGAAGCATGTTACACCTGAGAAGAGCTAAGGGAGTTCTGTCTTTAGATTGTGTGGCTGGGAGGCAGTGAGTTTTCTGATCACTTAATAGGTACAGGATGTATGTGTGTGTGTGTGAGAGAGAGAGAGAGAGAGAGAGAGCGAGCGAGCTTGATTTTGATCCAAAAAAGTGACCTATAAATAACTTTGCTAGAAATGGCAGCCAGTACTTTCAAGGGAGGAATGGGGAGGGATGCGCCGAGCCCGCCATCAGGCTGTGGGAGGAAGATAGCTTATCTTCTGCTTTCCACTCTTTCAAGTGCAGATGCACGATGGGGTGGGAACTAGACAGAACCTAATTTGGAGAGTATGTGAATGTCTTTTCTTTCCACTTTGCCTTGTTTAAAAAATTACTGGTAGCAACTTATGGAGGTCTCTGTAGCGCCTTCAAAAATCAATGAGGCCATAGTTAAAAACTGAAAATGAGAATAAGAATATGAAGCCAGGGGTCGGGATGGTATCAACCTGGGTGTGTCTGGTCCTGCACGGTCATTAGAGGTGGGACGGGAATTTAGTCAGGAGATTTTCACAACTGAAGAGAAGAAAGAATAGAATTAGTTCTAAGATTCGCCATCATTTCTGTGTTTTTCCTAGGGAAAACTTTATTTAGTGTCTGATGACGAGACACACAAGCCCTCATCAGTAAGTAGCCCTACAGTAAATCCAGCAATGTGCTCCCTGTGCCTTATGTTCTGGATCTCCTTCAGTGTAGGCCTCATCTTCAAATTCAACTCAATAAAAATAATTCCAGGGGCACCTGGGTGGCTCAGTGGGTTCAAGCCTCTGCCTTCGGCTCAGGTCATGATCTCAGGGTCCTGGGATCAAGCCCCACAAAGGGGTCTCTGCTCGGAGGGGAGCCTGCTTCCCCTCCTCTCTCTCTGCCTACTTGTGATCTCTGTCAAATAAATAAATAAAATATTAAAAAAATAAAAATAAAAATAATTCTAGTGGTTGGCAGTACGAAGAGATCCTGCCTTACAGTTTTCCAAGGTCAGGACCCATCCAAAGATAAAATTATTTTATTATGATCTGGAATGGCTAGAACAGTCCTCAAGCAATCTAGCACAATTATGTTTCTGCAACACAGATGTCTGCTGGGCTCTCCTGTCCCCATGAAATCCAGATGAGGTTGGTACATACCTTCTGAGGAAATCAAAACCCTCTCCAAGATTTCTGTTGGTGTTTATGTTAGTCGTAGACAATACATGGGAAGGAGGAGAGCATACTACATCACAGCAGTGCAGCTTCGGGGTGATGTCTGGGAGTCTCTGTTCCCTTTTTTTTTAATTTCATTTCTTTTCAGCATAACAGAATTCATAGTTTTTGCACCACACCCAGTGCTCCATGCAATGCGTGCCCTCCACAATACCCACCACCTGGCTCCCCCAACCTCCCACCCCGCCCCTTCAAAACCCTCAGGTTGTTTTTCAGAGTCCATAGGGGTGTCCCTGTTCTTTTTTTTCTTTTTTTAAAGATTTTATTTATTTATTTGACAGACAGAGATTACAAGTAGGCAAGAGAGGCAGGCAGGGAGAGAGAGGAGGAAGCAGGCTCTCCGCGGAGCAGAGAGCCCGATGTGGGGCTCGATCCCAGGACCCTGGGATCATAACCTGAGCTGAAAGCAGAGGCTTTAACCCACTGAGCCAACCAGGTGCCCCAGGGGTGTCCCTGTTCTTAAAGCACCCTTAACTACCAGCCAGGACTTTGTACGGTCCCCCATCTCTCACCTGCTCACTGGCTGCTCTCTTTTCTCCCTTCCTGGATCTGCTCCCCACCCCCTTCAGGAGAAAAAAAAAGACAAATCCCTCGTTTTTGTCATACGGAGGCAGCCTAACCATCTCTCTTTTGGCCTTCAAGGTTTCTCACTTCTGACAAGGCCATGCATTATTTTCCCAAGGCAGTTCTTTCCCAAAAGGGAAAAAAAGTTTATTTGCACCTGAGCTTTTGGTAAGAATTGAGTAGTATTAATTTTGTATTCATTTATTCAGCACATATGTGTGGAACAATTAATATGTGCCAGGCCGACTAGAACCACTGGCATAAGATGTAATGATAAAAGGGGCGCCTGGGTGGCTCAGTGGGATAAAGCCTCTGCCTTCGGCTCAGGTCATGATCCCAGGGTGCTGGGATTGAGCCCCGCATCGGGCTCTCTGCTCGTCGGGGAGCTGCTCTCTGCCTGCCTCTCTGCCTACTTGTGATCTCTGTCTGTCAAATAAATAAAATAAAAAATCTTTAAAAAAAAATAAATTGCCAGTACCGTCCTCTCCTTCAGTAGAATGATTTCCCAGAACATTGAGTCTAGAACTTTGTGGTAGAATAATACTTCATAGTTGTGGAAAAATAGCAGTCAGTTTTTCACAGTAAGGGGACGTCTTCTCCTTACAAGTCATTTGTTTAAGGAATGAATTTTCAGGGACTTGGTATTTACAAAGTATTTTCTGGCCAACGAGCTCAAATGACTGTACTCATCAATGTTCTCAGGGAACAAGAATTACCACTCCCTTCCAGGCACCCTTCCTAGTCTTTAGGAATCAAGGATGGTAGTTAGAGCAAATCCCATTAGGTAATTATTTCTTCTAGAGAATCTAGAATCTCAGAGCTAATGGGACCAGAGAATTTAAGGGGAAATCCCATTCAAGGGCTAGTTTTCATGTCCCTCAGGCATAAAACACAGGGTGATCCATGCTTTGTAGCAATATTGTAGTCTATAGCTCTAAGATCGGTATTACAGTGGGCATGCGGTAGGTAGAAGCACTTTTTTTTTTTAAGATTTTATTTATTTATTTGACAGAGAGAGATCACAAGTAGGCAGAGAGGCAGGCAGAGAGAGAGGAGGAAACAGGCTCCCTGCCAAGCAGAGAGCCCGATGTGGGGCTCGATCCCAGAACCTTGGGATCAAGACCTGAGCCGAAGGCAGAGGCTTTAACCCGCTGAGCCACCCCGGCGCCCCTAGAAGCACTTTTATTTAGATTCTCTCCTTCTCTCCTCCTCCTCCTCCCTCCATGTCTTCTGAGTCTGCCAGTAGTGAGATATTTTTCAACTTCCATCTTGGACCTATTCACTGGCATCAGACTTCAGCCATCAGCTGCCCCAGCTATGCTTGGGTCCTGTGGGGGTGGACCAAGATGTGGGTGCCGCTAAGCCATTCCTAGGCCCAGTGACCAGAGGTATAGGCTCCCTCCTTCAGTCAAGAACAAGCAGGGGGATGAGTCAGGTCTAACTTCATTATTGTGGGGAATTAATGAGCAGCTAGGACTACAAATCTAGTTCTACATGTCGGAATGCATTCTCTAACAACCTAAATAAGGATTGGGTATTTTCCTAAAGTAGGATCTTAGGACTATAAGAAAAAGTTCTGTTTTGTTTTTGTTTGTTTTTTTTTTTGTCTTTTAGAAAAGGTTCTATGAAAACATACATACTGAAAAATGCACATATTGTGAGCGTACAGCCCAATAATTTTTCACAAACTGGTCACACGCATGCAGCCATATCCAGATCTATAATCAGATCATGACCAGCACCCCAGAGGCCTGTCTTGCTCCCAGAAGGGCTTCTAAGAAGTTATTTTATACACTCATCTGCCCATAAGTAGGCCTATGCCTAAATCCACCTAATAGAGGGAAATGCTCCCTTTTCATTTATTTCTAGGTGTAGAGAACCACACGTAATATTTTTGAGGAAATGCATAAAAGTCATCACATCGTATGTACTTTTTTGTGGTAGCAGAAGATTTCCTTCCTTCTTTTGCCTGGCTCTCCCATCTCCCTCTCTTTCTCCCTTGACTTACATAGTGATCTCAGAGCCCTGCAAACACGCTTGTCATCACTTCCCAGGACAAGAAACAAAACAGGCTGGGGCCACCCCAGAAGCTGCCCCTCATGTCCCAGCCCCATCAAGCCTTTATCTTGCCTTTCCATATGAACCCTACCCCGGAAAACCAAACCATGGATGCAAGAAAGTGTCTTTTTAGAAATTTTTACTTTTTTTTTTAAAAATTTATTTATTTGTCAGAGAGAGAATGAGCAAGCACAAGCAGACAGAGTGGCAGGCAGAGGCAGAGGGAGAAGCAGGCTCCCTGCTGAGCAAGGAGCCCGATGTGGGACTCGATCCCAGGACCCTGGGATCACGACCTGAGCCGAAGGCAGCCGCTTAACCAACTGAGCCACCCAGGCGTCCCAGAAATTTTTACATTTTTAAAAAGAAATGGTAGATGGGACACCTGGGTGGCTCAGTCGGTTAAGCCACAGCCTTCGCCTCAGGTCATGATCCCAGAGTCCTGGGATCGAGTCCTGCATCGGGCTCTCTGCTCAGTGGGGAGTCTCCTTCTCTCTATGCCTCTGCCTGCCACTCTGGCTACTTGTGCTCATTCTCTCTCTCCCCTTCTCTCTCTCTGACAAATAAATAAATAAATAAGTAAATCTTTAAAAAATAAAAAGAGATGGTAGATAACAGAGTTTCTGTTTGGGATGATACAAAAATTCTGGAGATAGTTGTGGTGGTTGTACAATGTTGTGAATGCGCTTAATGCTACTGAACTATGTGCTTAAAAATGGCTAAAATGGTTAATTTTGTCTACATATATGGTATTGTACATATATGTACCATATATGGTATTCTATATATATGGTATACTACATATATGGTATCGCCATTCTGTAGCCCTCAAATGAGTGCTATCCCATCTCAAGTCTACCCTTTCCCTAAAGTAAATACTCTCCTGATTCTATACTGATCACTTCCTCCTTTTTACAGCTTTTAAGCCAAATAGCATCCATAGATATAGGAATTTAGTGTTGGCTTTTTGAAAAATCTGATTGGTCTTCTAAGTTTATTTCTGGTCCACGGGGTTCCTTTCAGTTCTTCCCCTCAGGTTCATCTGTTGGAGAATTCACATCACTTGTCCTGCTTCTCATGGTCTGGATTTTGTGTGGTTCATGTTCCTCTGGCCTCTGTATTTCCCACAAAGTTGTCTTCCTGGATTCAGGGGCTTAAGAAGACTCAATCCCTTCGGTAAGGCCATCACGGGGTTAAATGCTCTCATTCCATATGGGGGTCCATACGGTCTGGCCGTTGCTCTTTTTAAAAATTTTTTTTTAAGATTTAATTTATTTATTTGACAGAGAGAGATCACAAGTAGGCAGAGGCAGGCAGAGAGAGAGGAGGAAGCAGGCTCCCCGCTGAGAGGATAGCCCGATGCGGGGCTCGAGTCCCAGGACCCTGGGATCATGACCTGAGTCGAAGGCAGAGGCTTTAACCCACTGAGCCACCCAGGCACCCCATAAAATTTTTATATGTTTGATATCATCAAATAGTGTATTGAATCTTACCTCGGTGCTTTGCTGTTGTCTGTTATTGTGTGAACATTAGTTTCCTTGAGCCTTTGGAACGAGGTGTGCTCTAGAGTGGCTTGGCTGTCCTCACAGAGTTCCCTCTTCTGGTATTTTTGGATAGGATTCAAATACGTGGGCATCTTCCTCTCTGGGGTTTCCTGGCTCTGCTCCCCTCCTCCACTTTAAAAGAAAATTTATTTAACAGAGAGAGAGAGCTCAAGCAGGGGGAGAGGAAGAAGCAGGCTCCCTGTCTGATACAGGGCTGGATCCCAAGACCCTGGGTTCAAGATCTGAGCCAAAGGCAGATGCTTAAGCCACAGAGCCACCCAGGCACCCCTCCCCTCCCCCACGTCTATGTGGCCTATTTCTTTTGTTCCTAATTCCTAGAGTTCACAGGAGCCAGGCTATCCAGCTTCTTCAAGCTTACTGCAGACTCCTGGCATTCCCTCACCCTAGGCGGGGCAGAGCCTCTCCCCGTTGCCATGCTTCCCTGTGAGTACCTGTTGGTCACTGTTCTCAATTTCTGTCAACCCATTGGCACCCTCTGCCTTCTCCTGCACAGACGTCAAAACCTTGCAGTCTGATGGCTGGCCAAGGTTTGCTCCTATCTGCCTCTATTTTGATCATCATGGAGATTTCTGACTCCTACTTTGTCATAAGTGTCATCCGTAAGATTTTGACTTTGTTGTAGTTGCTCTATTTTTTCAATTGGGAATTCAGAGACATTTCAAAACTACCCTACCCCCGCGGCCATTTTCCCAGAATCCTCCTTATTGACTTTAATGAAGGGGATACACACACAGTCTCACACACATTCACACACAGTTTGGCTGTTCGTTGAAAGGTATATCGAAAGGCTTTTTCAGTTCATGCGTTTATGGGGTTTACTCGGTTGAATCTAAGGTATAGGTTTTGGGTTTGTTTTTTTTTTTAAAGATTTTATTTATTTATTTGACAGACAGAGATCACAAGTAGGCAGAGAGGCAGAGAGAGAGAGAGGAAGGAAAGCAGGCTCCCTGCTGAGCAGAGAGCCCGATGTGGGGCTCGATCCCAGGTCTCTGGGATCATGACCTGAGCTGAAGGCAGAGGCTTTAACCACTGAGCCACCCAGGCGCTCCTAAGGTATAGGTTTTAATTTCTCACAGTATCTCATTTGGTTCTCTCTACCAGTGATATCTGTGACATGTCTTATTATCAAAATGTCCTGACTTAATGCTCCAGGGCCCTCGGCCAGGTGACCCGGGACAATCTGGAGAGGACGTCTGTCTTGGTGAGCCATGTGAGTGTTTGGGTCCTCAGGGCTGGTGAGAGGGGCTTAATGTGCAAACTGTAAACACGTGGTACATGGCCTTGACTCCTGAATTAGTGGCCAAGTGCATCCCCAAAATGATGTGCTCCTTTTGGGGAACAGATACTCACTTAAGGGGCAGGTAGAAGAGAATCTACCTGCCCCTTAATTGAGAACATCAGGAAATGCCTGGTGTTCCGTTAAATGAGCCCCACGTCATACTACTTGGGAACTGATTCTGTTGTAGACTCAATGTTTGTGTTGAAAATTCCCATGCTGAAGTCCCAACCCTCAGTGTGGTGGGGTCTTTGGGAAATGATGAGGTCATAAGGGTAAGTGGGATTAGTGTCCTCCTGAAAGAGACCCTCAAAAGTGTCCTCAAAAGAGACATTTCCCTTTTTGCCAGGTGAGGACCCGGCCAGGAGAAGGCCATTTCTGAACCAGAAAGTTGACCATCACCAGACACCAAACCTGCCAACGCCTTGATCTTAGCCTTCCCAGCCACTAGAACCGTGAGAAGGAAATGTCCCCTGGTCTACAGGATTTTTGTTAGAACAGCAAGTAGACTACGACATACTCCTTTCATGGTTCATGGTATTTTAGATCCTGGCCCGCTGTGAGAATCTGATTCAAGATATAGATCTTTTCGCCCAGAAAAGTGCACATACCCACACATTCTGCACACAACATTAAATGTTTACGGACTATCTTAACCATGACTCACTCCTATGTTTAGAATTCCTGTGCTGATACATTTGTCAGAAGCACATGGCTTCCTGTGACTGGTGGGACGCTCACGAGAGAGAGCACGGTGCCCTCTCTCAGACTGTTACCGAGTCTACCGGAGCCTCACTAAACGTGGAGCTCTGAATCACGCTGCTCGGAAGTTGTGTTGGTTCCCATGGAAGGCCAAGCTGACCATTGTGGGTACACGGGCCCGACTTCCAGCCAGGTCCCGGGCCATGGCGGGAGTAGAACGCTCTGCTCATTAGCACCGCTAAAGAGCCCCACAGTTCTGGCTGCTGACAGATGGATGGAAAGCCTCCGGCTTTCCCTGCCTGGCACTTTTCAGATTCGGTCGTTAAAAATGAACCAAAGTCCTCTTCATTCTCTGTGCAGCCTTGGTATTTCCATGGCTACGTCCCATGGAGGTGGAAACGGGCACACAAAGGCTCACTGTAGGTCAGGAAAGGTGGAGCTCGGCAGGCTGGGTGGCCATCAGCTGTTGTGATGGGCAAGCTGGAAGCCATGGCCTAGAACATTCCCTGCTCATCTCTGCTGTGAGTCTCTCGATTAATAAACAACTAAGTCATCCCACAAGCACATCAGAAGGAGGCATGGTAAAATGCTAGCTGCTGAAATAAATTTGCCCAACTTTATGTTTTTTGAGGTTTTCTTATAACAAGTCTATTAGTTAAAAAAAAGACTCAAAGGGATGAATAATTCTACAATTACAACAGCAAACAATCCTCCCCCCCCCCTTTTTTTTTTAAAGATTTCATTTACTTATTTGTCAGAGAGAAAAAGAGAAAAAGAGTGAGAAAGCAACAGGCAGAGGGAAAACTAGACTCCCCACTGAGCAGGGAGCCTGATGCAGGACTCAATCCCATGCCCCTGGGATCATGACTTGAGCCGAAGGCAGGCGCTTAACCCACTGAGCCACCCAGGCATCTACAAACAATCGTTTTTGTCAACCAAGTTTTTCCTTATGGATTCACCAAAGAGTGTGGCTGGAGGCTTAATGGCATAGCAAGTGGCCCAGCCAGCCCTCCAGAAGATAATTGCCCCTTGATGAGAAATGATACCACAAATAAGGAGCACAGGATGGTCCAAAACGGGCGCCCCCCCAGACTTCCCTCAGTCCCCCCTCAATGACGAGTCATCCTCGGATGGCCTCTCTCTCTTGCCTCCATGCTGGAGCTTCAGCATGTCCTGCTGCTTATGCCTGGGACACATATCTCAAAGTCATTCTCTTCTGTGTGCGCACTGCCCGGGCTGCCCGGGGTGAGGTCCCCACTGCTCCCTGAGGGCCCAGCAGTCACGGAGCACGTCCAGTTCCCGCTGCCACTCCTCCTCCGCCGTCTGTCACTTCCATCACTGCTGCTGGCCAGTGGTAGGCACTCTGTGGTAGCTGCTGCTTGTTAATAGATCAGAGTGTGACCAAGTCACGTCTCTATTCACAGCTTTCCAAGTGACTTCCCACTGAATTGAGAGTTGAATGTAAACTCAAAAAATTAAGTCCCTTTGGGTGGCCTGGGTGGCTCCGTCATTTAAGTGTCCGCCTTCTGCTCAGCTCATGATCCAGAGGTCCTGGAATTGAGCCCCGCGTTGGGCTCCCAGCTCGGCGGGAAGCCACCTTCTCCCTCTCCTGCCCCCCCTGCTTATTTTCCCACTCTTGCTGTCTCTCTGTCAAATAAATAAATAAAATCTTTTAAAAAATTCCTTCGAATGGCTCACACCTCATTTAGGATAAAAGCCAGCTTCCTCCGGTGGCCTCACGGATCCCTTCTGATGGGGCTCTGGCCAACCTCTCCAATCCTACCTGTGTCAGTGATCTGCTCTTTCTCTCCAAACCCCTCTTGGTATTGGATCTTCTTGAATTCACCATCACTTAGATAAGTGGGTGTTTTTCCTCATCTCTCCTCCACCTGGTCCTCCCGCTGCCTCATTGCTTCCTATCTGTTTGCCAAACACACCACGTTCTTATTCCCCCCACAAACCGTGGCATCTGCTGGCCCTTCTGTCTGCAATCCTTCCCGGGGCTGCTTCTCACCCCCCGGGTCACAGTGCGCATGCTCCCCATTCCGAGAGGCCTGCCAGACCACCCCCTCCACCGAGGCTGCTCCCTGCTCTGTTCAGACAGCCTGTCATGACCGTACCCGCACCCGTTTGCATGTGTTTTCACCCCTTCTTTGGCTCCCCCTGGAAGCCTCCAAGAGGGCAGAGTCACTGACTCCCTGGCTTTGCACTGCATTTCCAGAGCCCAGAGTGGCCCCTGACTGACAGGTGTGATAGGGAAACCTCCCTCCTGATGAGTGAATGGAGCAGAGTCAGAAGCTGGGGTGCTCCTGCCGCCCGCCCCTGCAGAGCTGTAGCAACTCTACCCTTGCTGCTCAACTCCCCCTGTCTCATGGTTCACTCTCAGCTGTCAGTTTGCTTGTTCCATCTCCATAGAACTGTGAGCTGAGCTCAAAGCAGTCAGCTAGCTTAACCTTCCCATGTTCAGGAGGGGAGCTGCCTTACTTACTCTGTTTTCCATCCTTCCTGCCTGGGAGTCAGGGGAGGGACAAATATGGCCCCTGGCCACCAGCGGCTGGGGCTCTCCCAGGAGATTCAGTCCTAAGCCCTCCCTATGGGGGCCAGTTGCCAGAGGCAACTCCTCTCTCGGGGGCACTGACCCGAACAGCTGAGACCCAGCTCCCGGCTGTGGGAACCCATCATTGGGACCCTTGTCTGAGCATCAGACATCTGACATCTGTAGACTGATGCTTTCCAAGTTCAAGGAGATGAGGGCCAACCCCTCCCAGGAGGCTAACCTTAAGAGTGATTAAGAAAAAGAGTTTCTAGTGTGTAAGGATGTGGCCCTTCTTCTGCCGTAGTCTAGGGTCTGTCGGCTCCTGGAGAACACACACACGCACACATACGTGTATAAGGATACTCCATCATGCTTGCTTTGAAAGCAGCTCTTTGCCAGTGGTCTGCTCTCTCTGAAAACTTTTAGGAACTTCTCCTTGTGTTTGATATCCTAGAATTCAGTGGAATATGCAGGTGTCAGGTGTTCCTTCTCTCCCTTTTGGCCTCTGTGGGTCTCTCAGTCTGAGGTCCCACATCTCTGTGCGAAAATCATCTCGGCGGTTTCTTCAAATATCACCTCCTCTCCAGTTATTTTCTTGGTAGGCCTCCTGTTTCCTGAGACTTCTATTTCTGTCCTCTGTTGTACTTCTGTTCTTCTCTATTGTACTAACTTCTCTGTTGTACTGACTGTTCTCTATTTTCAAGATCTTCATCCTTTCCTTTTTCCTTCTGCAGCACGTTCACAAGTTGGTCTTTCATTTTCACCCATTCTGTTCTCGGCCATGTCAGTTTCCCCCCATTCCATGGGGATCTCTTTCTGGCACTGTGTTTCATTCTAAGCTCTCCACTTGAATCTTTGGTGTGGTTTCTCATTTTTGTTCGGGGTTTCCAGCAGGGTGAGGATGAGGAGATAAATGATGGCACATATGCCCTGCTGTGGCGGGGGGTGGGGGGTGTCCCCAGGCTCTGAGAACCAGGGTTTCTCACTCCTGAGTCAAGGTCAAGGCTCTCCCTAACACCCCCACCCACACCAAGTGCTGGCAGTCTTAGGAGGAGGCATCCCTTAGAATCCAGTCCTCCAGCCTCGCTTTGGGCCTGGGAGAAGAAGGATGGAAGTGAGTCCCTGGGTCTGGTCAGTCCTGCCTGACCAGAAGTTATGCCCCTTCTTGCTCTTCACTGACTTTTCTCTTGACCCTGAGGATCCCAGAGTCCTACTCAGCTGGTGGAGAGGCCAAACCTCCGTCCTCTCAGGGAGTGTCAGGGGAGGGTCAATGGCAGGACCAGACTCCTTCCAGGGCCACCCTCTCCCCACCCTGTAGCCACATTCCAAACAGCCTCCTGCCTCCCCAGGGGCTCCTGGCCTCTCTAGGTTCTCTGGGGGATGTTGGGGAGAGAGCTGGGGGCCCTGCACTATTTCAGCATGGGGCGGGAGGAGGGGGACAGGAATGGGAAGCAGAAGGTCTCATCCAAGGAGACACATTCACAGTTCATTTGTGTTTTCCTATTTTTTAGTTGTTTACTTGGCAAATCCTTGAGACTCAAATGTGGTCCA
Source organism: Mellivora capensis (assembly GCA_004024625.1). NCBI lineage: Eukaryota > Metazoa > Chordata > Mammalia > Carnivora > Mustelidae > Mellivora > Mellivora capensis. The sequence goes on from PISX010009038.1 coordinate 57,822, forward strand.
TTTGCCAGCACTCAGCATCACGTGGGAGCTTGTTAGAAAGGTAGCATCTCCCTCCCCACCAGACCTCCCAAATCAGAAGCTGCAGTTGGCAAGGTCCCCAGGTGATTCATGGGCTCATTAAAGTTTGAGAAGCCCAACTACAGTAAAATATACTTCCGTGATTAAGAAAATGACCAAGTTAAAAAAAAAATAGTAGAGCTTCCCTGATGGCTCTTAGTTACCCCTATTTCCGGGCCCACAGGCTAGAAGCTGGAGAGCACTCAGTGTAGAATTGTGTTTCCTGTACAGGCTGAGAGCTCAGGGTGAAGACTGATCTGGCCTTTCTTCCTGCTAGAGACAAGAACCTCTTCAACATGTATGCAGCCATTCTCAGCACCCAAAAGGGATAGAAAAGAGAAAATTTTATCACCGTATTAATTAAGGATGAGATTATGATCATGGGATTATAGGGACAAAATGACTGCTAAGATCATAATGCTTTCTGGGTGAAGATAATAAAGTAGAAAGAGAAGTGGCTGAAATCAGGGGCAGCGGCAGGGAAAGATGAAAAAAAAGAAAAAAAAAAAAAACCAACACAGGAAATGACAATGGGAATTTGACTAATAATGCCTGAGCTCTGCCCAGCCTCAAGGTGAGATCCCTCTTCCAGAGGTCTGTGGGCATCTGCTCCTGACCTGACACCCTGTCCCAGGCTCTGTGTCGCTCTGTGAGCCCAACAGGAGACTGAGGACTTACAGGGAAAGTGACACTGGTGCTGTTTCAGGGTGTACCTACTGTGACCTAGTGTGCACTGATGCATGGACTTACCCAAGCCTATGGGCTCCCTACACTCAGCTGCTGACTGTCTCTGGGTCTGGGCCAAATCTTCCCCACACGTAAGGAAACAGGAAGGACGTGTCCCTTTCTTTTTCAGAGGACACTGTGAGGGCAGTCCTAGGCTGGTTTTGTTTTGTCATTTCTTCCTTTCTTCTTGGCTCTCCTCAATCACTGACTATCTCCCTTCTTCCACTTTCTTCTCTTCCCAGATCCAGTCTCCAAATGCCTGAGTTCCAGAGGGCTTGGTCCTTGGACCCCTCCCCTCCCTAGGCAGCAGCACCTATTTCTAATAGGCTAAAATAGGCATAATAGGCTAAAAACAACACATTTCCATTTCTAACCTAGATGTCTCCTCTGAATTTCGGAAAGAGGTAAATGACCAGTTTTCTGTCACACACAGTTTGAGATGCCTCTTGATTTTTCACTTAGATGCATCACAGGCATCATATGGAAATGATGAACTGAACATATGGAAAACCCAACCATACTCACTCTCCTACATTTGCTCCCACCTCCGTCCCAGTCAGTGGCCCATAGCCAGTTTCCTGAGCTCCGGTGCCATCTTTCACAGCTTCCTCTCACAAACCCTGCACCCGATCAGTCCCCCATCCTGTCCCTTCTGTATTAAATCCGTCCTCTTCTCCCCTGTGTCCATTGGGTCCCTCCTTTAGCCTTCTCTCACTTCACAAGCCCTTTACTCAGTGCTCCTGCTTCCTTTGAGCACCTTAAATAAGACCTCCGTACACCACCTGGAAACCCCTCCCTGCTTTGCTCAGCTCATTCTAGCTTAAATGTCAGATCTCAGCTTCAAGTCAGCTCCAGAGAGAGGCCTTCCTTGACCTTCCTTCCCAAAATAGGGCTCTCAAAACCTAGTTCTGTTCTGTTCTTTCTTTCTTTCTCTCTCTCTTTTTAAAAAGATTTTATTTGAAGTAATCTTAACACCCAGCCTGGAGCCTGAACTCAACCCCCCAGATCAAGAGTCACAGACTGGGTGGGACTGAGCCAGCCAGGAACCCAGACCTAGTTCTTTTCTTTCATAGGATTCATCACCAAGTGTAAGTAGGTATTTATCTGTTTATTTAATTCCTGTCTCCATCTCTAGACTCGAAACTCCCTGAAGAGAGGGCTTTTTGTCTTGTTCTGTGCTAGAAGAATGCTTGGTGTTTAGTATTCACTCAGTGAATACTTGTTGGAAAGAAATGCCCGAGTACATGAATAAAGAAAGTCTGGGTAACTCCTAGGGAAGCAACTGTTTACCTACTCGTGCCCCAAACTGAATAAACCCTATGTTCCTCCCATCCCAGTTCTATTCTAATTAACAGCAAATTCTTAATCCATCTGTCCATTAATAGCATATGATCAGTATGTATTTTCTCAGTCAGCGGTTATTAGTAGTACTCACCTTCACAGTACGGTAGGCTGTAGTATCTTTTTTTTTTTTTTTTTTTTTTTTGATATTACAAAAGGGTTGGGGAACGCTGCTTGACGTCCGCATACCTCCCCGCGGAGAAAGATCTTTGCAGTTAAGGTTTGACTAACGTGCCCAGCAGAGGGCGCTGCGGAGACATAGCTGCCGGGGGCGCAGGCGCAGCCCGGCAGGGAGAGGCGCGGAGAGCGTAGAACGGCGTTCTAAATGACAGCCCTGGGGGCGGGGGGGGCGCCTAGGTGGGCGCCTGGGTGGCTCAGTGGGTTAAAGCCTCTGCCTTCGGCTCAGGTCATGATCCCGGGGTACTGGAATCGAGCCCCGCATCGGGCTCTCTGCTCAGCAGGTTGCCTGCTTCCTGCTCTCTCTGCCTACTTGTGATCTCTGTCAAATAAATAAACAAAATCTTAAAAAAAAAAAAACAAACTATAAATGGAAGTATTAACAGCTTGGTGGCTTTATGGCCCAGTATAGCGCAGTGGTTTCCTAGTCTGGCTCTATCACTGGGACATGGAGAGTTTTTGAAAAACAGATTTCTCGGCAGCACCCCCTGAAAATTCTGGTTTAGTACGACCCCCTTGAGGCTGTTCTCGCTGATTTTGATGATCAAGAGGTTTGGGACCGGTTGGTGGAACACCCACCAACTCGGGAAGCTGAACGAGTGAGAAGAGAAACCTGGTTCTCCCTCCCAAGCTTGTTGCGTTTTAGCTGTGTGACCTATGGGAGCATCCCGCTCCCCTCGTGGGATGGAACTGCAATGCCTACCTTGTAAGGTTTTAAAGATGAAAGGACATCCTGGTGTAAAGCAGCTACTAGTAAGTGTTCAAAACAAGGTAGTCTCTAACCTGAATCAAAGACAGAGGAGGTGTTCTGAGACTTCTCCTGGGTCTCCTCCTCTCTCCCTAGAAAGGAGACTGCCCAATCCAATCGTTTGAAAATTGACAACAACATTTAGTTCTAGACTCTCTGCTTCTGCCTGTGTTTAGTTCATTCACTTTTCGTCCAGCAGGCACTAAAAAGAACAGTATAAGGAGATGAGGAGGTTTCTAGTTAGCAAGGATTTGTGACAGCGTCTGGTCAATCCCCTTTATTTCTCAGGTGGGGAAACAGGTTCGGAGAGGTGGAGGCTTCCCAAAGTCACACCGCTGATTAGCACAAAGCCATGGGCCTGTGCTCTCTCCAGCACTCAGTGCTCTCTGGAAGGTTAGTGGTGAATCTCTTTGGGTCTTGCCCTTGTCCTCTAGGAAAAAAGAAGGGTGCTTTTCTTGAAAACTCAGTGCTTCCTGTACTACCATTTCGGGGTCCTTATTACTGCCTTATCAAACAACAAAACAGACTTGCAACAAAAGCAGAAAAAATGGCAATATTGTTACCAGTAAATACCGTCATGAAGCTGCTGGGCATGCTCCAAGGGCTTAGGCACACCATCACCTGTAATCCTGTTTATCCTGTTCATTCATTCATCAAATATTTGTGAAGACTTCAAAGGATTCCAGATCCCATGGATGCTGCAATGGGCAAACAGGCTCCCATGCAGCCTGCGTTCTGCTGAGAATGGCAGACCGACAGCACACAAGTCAACAAGATAACTTCAGATCACATCCAGGGCTTTAAGAAAAACAGGACACCGTGATAGGAAGTGACTTGCCTACAGGGACCTGAGGCCTGGGGTCCAGAAAGGCCTCTCTCAGGAGGTGTTCAAAGATATGGAAGGAGGGAGGTGAGCAGGAACAAATCATGGCAACCACTGGAGGGACACATCTGGAGAAGTGGGAGAAAGCAGTTCCAGGCTCAGCCAGCCTGCCCGTCCAACTCCTACCCTATGACTTACCTTAAAGCCGCTAGCTACTTTTCCTTTCTCTTAGGCAAAATGTTATGGAGGCAGGGAGGACTTTGGGGGAGAAAAGGAGGGGAACATTTGGAAAACAGTTGCACAACTTTAAGAGGTGGGTGTATTTCATACATTGCATAGATAAGGCACTAGACCAATTGAATGGTGGGTTTGGTCTCATTTCCTTCCAGACCTTGCTTCTAGTTTTCCTGCATTTGTTTATACCTGTGGCTTACCTCCCCCCCAGCTCATGTCTGCCTTCCCTGGGTGTCATCCCACCCCACCATTTCTTCCAGCAGCCTCTCCTAGTTCAGCTGGGCTCACAGTGGGGCTCTTATATCATCCCTGATTCTCAGGTCCTTACTCTGATCAAAATTAAAGCCAGTTTCCTTTTGTGTGAATGGCTCTCATAGTGTAAGCAGAGTTCCTTTCTCCTCCCTGTTTATTAAGGTCACCATCCAGTTTCCTGGTCGGTGGTCTCTGGCCTCCTGCTTCCCCTCCAAGGCTTCCCAAGGGGCTGCTGGAGGGGCAGGGGGTATGCTCAGCAGCATAGCTAGTAACACTTGGCAAAAAGGATTGTATTTTGTCTGGAGTTTACAAATAAATGACCTCAGCTTTGTGTTTCCAAAAAGGAAAAGGCTGGCTCTGTTCTCTTTGGTACTTGGGGTCATTTCCCTCGCCTTGCTCCTTAGGCACTGCCTACAGAAGAATGCGATCAGATCTACACCATTTGTTCACGCATTTACACAAGCCCCTCTATGTGCCATCACCCAGGGATTAGAAGTCAGTCTTGGAAATTCAGAGAATCACAATAGAATAATCATGTCAGACATAGTCTATAATAATGTTACCATGTGGGGGCGCCTGGGTGGCTCAGTGGTTAAGCCGCTGCCTTCGGCCCGGGTCATGATCCCAGTGTCCTGGGATCAAGTCCCACATTGGGCTCTCTGCTCAGCGGGGAGCCTGCTTCCCTCTCTCTGTCTCTCTCTGCCTGCCTCTCTGCCTACTTGTAATCTCTGTCAAATAGATAAATAAAATCTTTCAAAAAAAAATAATGTTACCATGCGTTACCTCATTTGATCTTCAGAATCAGCGTCTGAGACAGGGTGGGGTGGGCACTATGGTCTACTGGTATGCAGCTGGCTTAGAGAAGGTATGTCACCTGTCAAGGTCACACAGCTGGGGCCTGGAAGAACTAGGCCTCACCCAGGCCTTTTATGATTCCTCTGGAATCATAATCCTTTTGATTTAGAATGGATGAATTCAGGACTGGACTATTTTAAAAACCATTTCATTAATTTTTTAAAAATATTTATTTATTTGACAGAGAGAGAGATCAAAAGTAGGCAGGGAGGCAGGCAGAGAAAGAGGGGGAAGCAAACTCCCCACTGAGCAGAGAGTTGGATGCGGGGCTCCATCCCAGGACCTGAGATCATGACCTGAGCCAAAGGCAGAGGCTTAATCCACTGAGCCACCCAGGCATCCTGTTTCATTAATTTTTAAAATCATGTTTACATGAGAACAACAGAAGGAATCCTTTTCTGAATGACCATTGCTGGGGTTGGACTTTTTAGGTCAAGAAATTCTGTTTTCCCACTGACTGACTGAACTTCCTGGGAGGTCAGATGGGCACCAGGGGGAGTGAACATGGGCTATTGAGTGACTTCCTCTAAACATCCTGAACAGGGTCCACTTCTGGGAATAGCCAACGACTATCCCTTCCCAAGACTACAACTACAAACCCTGGGGGCCAGGAAAACCACCTGGAGGTGCTGAGTGTGGTCAAAACCAGGAAGGCTCTGTAGGAGTCAATACTCAGAAGGGGAGATTGGCACTCAGGGGAGTTTCTTGTTTTAGGACTCCTATCTTGAGGACATATGGCTATATATGGTGATAGGAATCCCCAAAAAGAGGAGAAAATGGAACAGAAAAAAATATTTGAAATAATGGTTGAAAATTTCCCACATTTGGTGAAAGCCATTTGTAGATACCAGAAGATCAGTGAAACAGAATAAATACAAAGTAAACCATGCCTGGACCCATGAAAGTCAAACTGTGAAGAACCAAACACAAAAATTCTGAAAACACCCAGAGCAAAATGTCACTTTACACACAGGAAAACAATAATTCCAAAGTTCTCTGAGTTCTCATTGAAACCACAGAGACCAGGAAATGGTAGAACAATATCTTTAAAGTGCTGAGGAAAAAAAAAAAAAGAAATCCCTGTTAATCCAGAGTTTTATATCCAGACAAACTAACATTCCAGAATAAAAGTGAAATGAAGACATTTTCAGAGAAAAGAAAATGGAGAGTATCTCTCACCAGTGGGCCTGCACTCCAGGAGGTGCTAGTGGAAGTTCTTCAAGCTGAGGGAAGATGATGCCAGACAGGAGCTTGGATCATCAGGAAGGCAGGAAGAGCATGCAGCACGGCAAATGTGGGGCTAAGGAAAGCATCTTCCATAGTCTGCTGCATGGGTGGAAAGCTCACACAAAGGGTAGAGGCCTGGATGCTCTGGTACAGACCAGACCCTGGGTGGATGTCACCTGGAAGATGCTATTTTGAGTGTGACATAGCTATATTGTTCATATGTTGAACTCTGGAATCTGAGCCCCCAGCCCACTTCTGGGAAACTTGTGCTAAGGCCTGGGGTGGAAGTTGGACAAGGAGGTGAAAAATGGCCATTTTATTCATCCCCACTGAGAACAACAAAAACTGCTTCAGTATTGACTGGAAAGCACAGGCTTTCCAGTCTGGGCCCTCTTAAAAAATTTGAAAGAGGGCACTACTTTCATGACCTAGTTACCTCCCAAAGGTCCCAGCCCCAAATACTGTCACACTGGGGATTAGAGCTTCAACATATAAATTGAGGGGAGACACAAACATTCAGCCCATCACAGGACAGCAGGCTATCTCCCAGGGACATACTACGTTTTATAATTTGCTCTTACGTTGGCTGTACTTATTCTCTTAATGCACATTTGGCAGTTTGGGAGTTTATATATAACAATCAGTATGGATGATTAATTGTTCAGTTATTTTGTTTTTATCAGCTCTTGTCACAAATCCAGTTTCACAGACATACCAAACAAAAATAGAAGTGATGCTTTTAACTTGTGGCTGCTGAGGAAACCCAATCCTTGTGCTTGAAGCTCTCCTTCTGCTTCTCTGGCCTTGGGGAACCCCATGCTCAAGGGTGCTCCTGCTGGGCCCAGATTGTCCCCTGCCAGCAAGGTCAGGAATCAATCTGAAAGGAAGGCTGCAGGCCAGCAGAGACTGTCACAGGGAAACAGTGATCCAAAGACAGCTCTGGTACCTGCCAGCTCAGGGAGATTGGACCGACCAAGCCAAATGTGCCCAAGAGGGGGAAGATGGGTATGATGCTCATTGTGTGTGACCTCCCTTTCCCTTCTGTCGTAGGTAAACTTGGGTTGTGTCTTCTCATGTTCAGAGACTCACTGTTGGATATTGGGGTATCTCTGAAATAGTCATCGAAAATATATTGGATAGAATGTTCCTCTTGATTCACTCAATGTGCAATGTGAGGTAAATTTAAAAGTGATAAATAAGGCTCAGAAATTCAGTTCTAATTTCTTTTCTTCCCTTTCAACGTGAACATACAAAAGTTACCATATTCAGTCATGGCATTTTAATAATGTAAAAACCCACCTCAAGTTCAGCACTTAAACTGTAGGATCCAAAGTGAGTTCTATGTTATTTTCTGTAGCCAGACATGTGCGTGACACTTAATTCTGGTTATTGGTCTCTGAAAGTGGCAGTTTAGGATCAAGGATATAATTTCCCATCCAGAGACCAAAAGGCCAGAGAGGAGCCTCGAAGCCTACTATTAGATCAGAGGCAGTCAGATGGAAAGGAGTCTATAAGATCGAGGTAGTGTTAGTCATATATGGATGCATGAGTCAGGGTTCTCCAGAGAAGCAGAATCAATAGGATGTATATGTAGATATACATAAGAGGAGATTGATTATAAGAATTGGCTCCCGTGATTATGGAGGGTGATGAGGTCTACAGTCTGTCTTCTGTAAGCTGGAGACCCAGGAAGGCCACTATAATTCAGTCCCCATATGAAGGCCAGGAACCAGAAACACTAATGTCTGAGAGCAGGAGAGAGTGGATGTCTGAGCTCAAGCAAGAGGACAAATTCACCCTTCCTCTGCCTTTTTGTTCTCTTCAGGCCCTCAGTGGTTTAGATCATGCCCATCTGCATTGGTGAGGGCAAACTTCCTTACCGAGAAACTTACTGCTTATAGTTCTGGAGGCTGAGGAGTATGAGACAAGGTCCCAGCAGATTCAGGGTCTGTGGAGAGCCCACATACTGGTTCAAAGATGTATTCTCACTGTGTCTTAACATAGCAGAAGGGGTGAGGAAACTTTCTGGTGTTCTTTTTGCTTCTTTCTTTTTTTTTTTTTCCATTAAAAAAATTTTTTTTATTTGAGTATGCTTGACACACAATGTTGCATTAGTTTGGAGTTTCTTTTCTTTTCATGTCCCATTCCTAGAGCCTTCCAAAGGCCCTATCTCCTAATACCATCATGCTGGGGAATGTGATTTCAACATATAAATTTAGGGACACAAACATTCACACATCTGCCATGACTCCATTTCCAGCCACCTGGGAGCCCATGCTGTTCCTCAAACAAGCCAGTCACGCTAGCCTCAAGTCCACTGCCTTTCCTGCTGCCCGTGTCTCAAATTCTTACATGGATCTTCCTCTGCATTTACGACAGGTGTGTATGAGCTTGTCATCTCGTTTCATTAAGTCTCTTCTCAGACATGACCTCCCCATCTGACATGGTGCCCAATACTCTTGTTCTCTTGGCCCTGTTTCATTTTTCTTTATAAGATGTCTCACCTGACGTTGTGTACTTGTGTGTGTGTTTATTGTCTGCCCCCTCTTAGCATAGTGGAAGGTCTAAGACGGTGGAGACTCGGATTTGCTCCTTGCTTCTAGCACTGTGCCCAGTAGAGTTTCTGGCATATCAATGAAATTAGTATTTATTGGCAGAATGGACAAACATATCATCTATCTGAAAGAATGTACTTTTTTTAAGACACAGCCAAATGAGTGTCTTAAAGCTAGGCTGTCATCACAATTTGTCCCTATTCTACATATTTAAATTGGTTTACACCAAGAATAAGATTTTATGGGAATAAAGCACTAAGGAAATAAGACCCAAACAATTGGGCGATCTGCTCACATGCACCCATTTCTTGTCTTGGGGCCTAGTCAGTTTCCTGTAAGTCATAGAATCAGGCGATGAGGGAGAGAAAGTATGTGTCAGTTGATGCATTAAGCTCCAGTTTCTCCTTAGAAACCATGGGAAGGTATTGCCTCAGAACCAGTTGGGTCTAGCCAGCACAAAGGGAAGGAGAGATTGAACACCGATCCAGATAAAATTAGGGGGCATCTGACATCCAAACTGGCCAAATTACTTAGGTGATTGCCAAGTGTCTCTTTCATGTTGTGACAACCAAATGCAGTTAAACTCTCAAAGGCACATCCTTTATTTAAGCAGTGAGAAAGTGGGCTAGAATATCTGTCCGGATTAATGATGAATTATGTTATACGCTTGGCCTTTCATTTAAAAATGAAATGAGGGCCTGAAACTTTGGTAGAAATTAAGTCCTGAGGACTCTGCGAGGCAACTGTCTTGTCACACTCGGGGGTGAATTTATGGGGGCAGAGGGACTCGTTGTACTGCACTAGGCTGAGTCATGGCCCCCACAGATATCCAGGTCTGAATTCCCAGAACTTGGGATGGTAACTTATATGGCAAGAGACTTTGTCGTTGTGATTAAAGGCCCTGAGATGGACAGTTATCCTGGATTATCTGGACAGCCCCACAAGGTCCTCATAAGAGGGAGGCCAAGGGAGATTTGAAGGCGATGTGACATGGAAGCAGAGATGAGAATGACGGGCTTGGAAGAGGGAGGAGAGGCCGTAGGCCAGAGAGCAGAGGCCACCACTAGAAGCTGAAAAAGGCAAGCAAACAGAGTCAGCTCTCAGAGTCTGCAAGAGGCACCAGCCCTGCAAACAACTCGGTTTTGGCTCAATGAAACTGATTTCAAACTTAGGACCTGAAGAACATTCACAGATGTTTGTGTAAGCCACTAAGCTGGCGATGACTTGTTACAGAAGCAACAGGAAATGAGGACCTGTGCTTGCTGGGAAGTCTCGGCTTCTTGCCCAGAGCATCTGAATTAGGAATGAGCTTCCTAGCTGTGATCTGTGCACTTGGCTGCTGCCATAGCCTTATCTTCTAGAAACCAGAACCTGAGACAAAGGTTAGGATGCTCACTCTTTCTTCAGGTATGCAAGCCTGGGGCAAGGAGGATGAAAGAAAAGGGACAGGAAGCAAGGAAAGATGCCCAGATTTGCTCTGAGATAGGCTGTTGCAGTGAGCAGTAAAGACACTCTTCAATGGCATATTGGCTCATGTAGAAGGTTCCAGAGAGGGGCCGTACCTCAGAGTAGTCCCCGGAAACAGAAAGGAGGGAGAATGTACCTGTCTGGCTCCCTCCTGTTTCTCCTTCCCAACTGGTTGAGGTTCATCCAGGGTGGGGGTATAATGCCTTGAACTTCTAGTTTGTTCCGTCCAGTTTCCCAGAGGCGGCTTAGGAAATCATACCCCAAAGACTCGTGTTATGGTGTTTCATTTACAACCAGAAGTGAATTTTAGGTTCACACAGTGGCTGGGTAAGTATCCAAGAGGGTGAACATAAGCTGGAGGTCTCTTGAGTTTTAGGCTCAGAAACCACACAGTGTACTTCCAGAACATTCTAATGGTCAAAGCAAATCACAAGCCAGTTCAGCTTCAGTGGTTGTGGAAATAGATGCCAATGCTTGATCAGAGACACTGCAAGGGTATTCTGCAGGGGAAATGGATGTTGAGAGGGGAACGACTGGGACAGTTTTTGCAAATAATCTACCACAGATTGTTAGCAAAACAAAGCAGAAGAAGCACTGAGCACCAAGACGGGGAGGCATAGGAACTGCACAAGGGCAAACCTCTTCTCCTTTACCAGAGCCAAAGCTCAGTATGCCTTGGCATGGAGAAGAGGGGCTGAAGCCAAGAGCTGGATCAACAAAGGCCTTGGGTGTCATACCCAGGAATTTGGACTTTGTTCTGAAGGCAGCAGGGAACCATGAAGGAAAGGGAGATGGGCAGGCTCTGTTTTGAAAGCCCTACTGACTGGGATACAGAGGATAGATGAGGTCATCTGGGCAGGCGTTTGGGAGGTGATCAGGGCGAGACGATGGAGGCCTCGTGAATAGGATGAGTGCCCTTATAAAGGTTGCCCCCACAGAGCTGTCTTGACCTCTTTCTGCCATGTGAGGACTCAGCCGGAAGATGGCTTTGCCAGCCCCCTGACCTTGGACTTCTAGCCTCCAGAACAGGGAGAAATGAATTTCTGTTGTAAGCCACCCAGTCTGCGGTGTTTTGTGTTAGCAGCCCACACTGACCAAGTCATTTACCCAGCTCAATTCTAAAGTAGCTCACAAAGATCACACATAAAATAGAGGATGGTGAATGCTGTTGATCCAAGCTGTCCTGTAAAACCCTCCTCTGAGTAATATTTTTCCTTAGTATAGTGTTTGTATTCTTGGTCTCCCGCCTTTAAAAGTATATGCTCTGGGGAGTGCCTGGGTGGCTCTGTGGGTTAGGCCTCTGCCTTCGGCTCAGGTCGTGGTCTCAGGGTTCTGGGATCGAGCCCCACGTTGGGCTTTGTGCTCAGCGGGGAGCCTGCTTCCCCCCACCTCTCTGCTTGACTCCCTGCCTTCTTGTGATCTCTGTCTCTCTCTGTTAAATAAATAAATAAAAATCTTTTAAAAAAATGTATGCTCTGGGACATCTGGGTGGCTCAGTTGGTTAAATGTCTGCCTTCAGCTCAGGTCATGTTCTCAGGGTCCTGGGATCCAGCCCTGTCTCCCTCTGCCTCTCTCTCTCTCTCTCTGTTTCTCATCAATCAATCAATAAAATCTTAAAAAAAAAAATAGCTTGATTAGATGAGTCCCACTGTAGCTTTTGCATTTTACTGCTGTTTTCAGCTCTAACTGTCCTCTGTCAAGGTCACCTCCCAATTAATAGCGCCTCATGATCCAGTTCACAGTACAAAGTAGTTATTTGGCCTCAGGACTTTTTCAGCTCGGAAGAATTATTCTCAGCATGTTTTCTTCAGTCATCTGGAATGTTTTCCCAGGGACCTTAACTCCATTTAATTGCCCTCCATGAATCTTGCTGTTTTCTCTTGACTGTTCTGGGTTTTTCTGGAGAGGAGAAATTGTACTAGAGTGCAGTGTGTAAAGTCAGAGGATAAACAGGTGCAGAATAAGGATGAGCTCAGAGGGAGTCAAGGGGAAGGAAGCCCTTTGGTGAAACTCTAGATTCTCAGTCAAATGTCTACCGAGCAGCCATTATGTACACAATGTCGTGCGCACTGATGCTGATGAGAAGCATAAAGACACGATATTAACACTAGATCTGGAAGATAAGCTATAAACTTGTGAAAAGTTGCATAATACAAGACAAAGACCAAGATAGGTTGATTGTTAATGCTCTTAATTAGTGAAGTAATAACATCAACAGAACCTTTTCTGAGGTCAGAGTCATTCATTTCGAAGGTGCGACATCCAGGCAACTGGGATGTGGCAGTGAACAAGTCACTTAGTCAGGCTTCTTGGAGGACCTGGGTTTCAATTCTAACTCAAGAGAGGAAAGACAAAATGATGGTGTAAACAGAGATACCAAAATCCAGGAGAGATTTATGGGGCCGTGACTAAATCACCGGAATTATTTCTTCCAAAGCTATCAGCTGGACCTGGTTCCCTTCAACAGCTGACATAAAAGGAAATTGTTAAGAGGCTTAATCTTTTTAAAAGATTTATTTCTTTATTTGAGGGGGGGAGGGGCAGAGGGGCAGAGAGAGGGAGAGAATCTCAAGCAGACTCCCCACTGAGCATGGAGCTCCACTTGAGGCTTGATCCCACAACCCTGAGATCATGACCTGAGTGGAAATCAAGAGTCAGCCACTCAACTGACTGGGCCACCCAGGCGCCCCGAGGCTTAGTTTTTTAGTAGAGCTGCTCTGAGCTCTCCAAAATGAGATCTGTCACTTTCACTTTCTGGTTGGAAAGGCCCCTGTTGCGCTGGAACCTGGCATGACATAGGGGATAAAGGTCTGGGACAAGCTTAGGGCACAGTTATGAAAAGCTGAAAGGACTGTGGGAACGGATGTGCTTCTGCGTGAGCTAGATCCCTCTGCAGTGTTGCAGACCCACAGGCATGGGACCTGTGCCAGCAACCTGTCACCCTCTGGAGTGGTGGTGGCCCTGCTGAGCAGGCACTTCCTGTTCTTTTTTTTTTTTAAGACTTTATTTATTTATTTGTCATAGAGAAAGAGAGTACAAGCAAGGGAACAGCATGTAGAGGGAGAAGCAGGATCCCTGCTGAGCAAGAAGCCCGATGTGGGACTCGATCCCAGGACCCTGGGATCACGTGTGACCTGAGCTGAAGGCAGACGCCTAACTGACTGAGCCACCCAGGTGCCCCGGCACTTCCTGTTCTAACCAGGATGCCAGGAGCTCCAGCTCTCCTTAGGGGTGGGAGATCCCTGTGATCAGACTCATTGCACCCTCCAGCACACCTGGTATGACTCCACTGCCTGGGGCTCAGGAGGGGCCTTTGAGAACAGACCGGAGAGAGAGCCCAGCACCGTTTGAGTTATGGGAGCCCCTCCTCAAGGAAGAAGGAAACTTAGTCTTCCTTTACCCAGGTTCACCTCTTTGCTGCAAGATGTGGAATGCACAAGATCACCTGGCTTGTTAGTAACAGAGCCAGCGCAGATCTCTACCACACTTTTTGCCTTTTGTGGAAATGTGATGTTGCTGAACTCCTAAGCTAATGTGTGCCACATTCTATGTGATATCAACTTCCACGCGTTGCTGACACGATAATTTGTCTTTTTCTTCCTCTTCAAATCGTGCCTTCTTTGGTCCTTTTTTCACAGAAGAAAAGGTAGTATCCCCCACCCCTGAGTTTATCTCATTTGTCCCTTTGGCAAGTGACGCGTCGGCCACCACCCTCTCTCCAGTCCTGCCTCCCAGCTGGCATCCCATGTGTTGGGTCCTTAGCCACTGCTCCCCTCCCCGACCCTAGAGATGTCAGCCAGATCTACAGACTTGCCTGCTGCTCATGGAACTTCAGTGATCCTGCGTTCATATTCAGCTCCTACCTATTTCCGGGGCTCTAGATCCTATAGCAAACTGACTCTTAGACACCCCCACGTGAAGGCTCTCACACCTTGAAACTGGTATGTCTCAGAATCACCACCTTAATGTCTAACCCAGCTCCTTTCCAGCAGTCTCTGTGCTGTGAGTGGCACCACCACATATGCTTTGGTATAAGCCGGATGTCTGCCTCACCCACTTCACCTCCACCCCTGCGGCAGACCATCAGGCTCTCTGGATTCTACCTCCTTCATCTCTCTGGACTCTACTCTCCCCATTCTTTCTGTCGCCGTCTTAATTTATCTCTTCGACTGAGAACCTATACTCCTGCTTCAAAACTTGTTCAGTTCAAGTGTCGTCTCCCCCAGGAAGCCTTCCAAAAGTCTGTTCAGACTGTTATGTAATTGATGAGCTATCTTTTTTTTTTTCTCTCTTCCATCAGACCATGAATCTCTAAAGGCAAAGCCTCCCCCACCTTGTACCCAGCATGGCACTTAATCAGTGACGGTTAGTTGCATGAATGCAGAAATATACAAATGAATGAAGTGAGGTAGTAATATTTATTTTCCACATGTGGGACTCAGTCAAATATGGGTATTTCCATTACAACTACCACGCTCCACAGATTTTATCAGGTTTTTTTCCCTGGGCATATTTTCTCTTGTTCTGTTTTATTCTCTACTAAACACCAAAGGAAATGAGACTCAAGACTCAGGATACACACCAGCGGCTGGAAATTCAATCTAGTTTCCTGGACCAGGAAAGTAAGTGAAAAAGCATCTTCAAAGGAAGTTAAATTTGTAAACTACAGCGGACAAAATTAGCCATCGGGGATTCCATTGTCCTGCCTAGGAGAGTCATTTTACAACCCCCCCCGCCCCCCCCCATGGTTAGCTGTGGAAACACCGCAGTCAGACACCTTATCTCCCTCCTGTTCTTGCAGGAGAGTCAGCTGCTGTGGTTCATATTAAGGTAAAGCGTTGTTAGTGGGTGAGCGCAAGTAATGTAGTGCAAACTTGGAGACATTCATCATGGCATTCTCAGAAGGAAATGAAGGACAAGGAATCATTCTCAGTCTAATCTTATAAATTTCCAGGTTGTAAAATCCCAGATTACAATTTACCTAACATTAAAAAAAATTGTAACTTTGTAGAGTGATGGATGGTAACTAGACTTATTGTGGTGATCATTTCACAATATATATACATGTAACATCATTATGCTCTACCCTTGAAACTAATATGTTGCATGTCAATTGCAATTCAGTTAAAAAACATTACCCAACACTTATTCAGCACTCACGGCATTTGTGTAGGATATATTTACAACCGGAAAAACCTTCTGGCCATCCCATCAAGGTTTTTATCTTTATAGCCTAAATGGAAAGAAGACAATGAATACCACATGCAAACCAGTTTGTCAAATTATCCTAAGCTTTAATTTTTCTTTGAACTCTGATTAAGGGAAATGTATCTGGGGAAAGGGTCATCCTGTTTGTTTACGTAGGACTTTTTTTTCTCAGTGTGCGAGAGATACCATGTCAAAGTGTGGAGGGCATCCTCTTAAATAGATCAATATGCCCCAGCCAGAGTCTAGTTTTCCCTTTTTTGGGAAGCAGGTGAAAGGGTGTTGGTGGTAATGTGGGTCCTTACAGCTCTGGCTGTGGCATTTTTCCCAGGCTGCTGGGAAATCCAGATTAAGGACAGGGCTCCTGGTCATATAGAGACCTCTGTCAATTCAAAACCCTTCCATGGTGTCAGTACAACAAGCTTGTTGTTTCCTGGCATTTCTCCCCTCTAAGAGGAATGCATGTTCATGTGACTCAAGCCATCAAGGGAGAACTGGCCTTGACCTGTGGAGAAGGACAGTGGTGATTTAAAAAAAACCCAAACAGAACATTGTTATCAGTCCCCACACAAGCACAGGGTTGAAATATGGCTGCTACTTGTTCTCCCTTCTGCCAAGGAATTCATTAGTTAACCCATATTTGTTGAGTGTCCGATATGGAGCTGGTGTTGCGTGAGTTAGGTAAGCACGTGCTCCTAAGCTCATGAATTTATTGAGCACTGGGGGAAAAGGTTTAATATGTGTATGGCTGTGTATTTCTCCAAGAACCAACCACTTTATGTAGGGCTGCCTCGGTTCTACAATAACTGCTTCACAGAGCAGGGATATAGTATGCTTAATTGGGGATGTAACTCAGTTTTTCACATTCTTAGTGCATGAAACTCTGTTCAGCAACGGCGTCTGTTTGAGAGGAGGCACAGCTCAATACGGACCCTTCTCTTTCAGGTGCTTCGGCAAAGGCCAGCCACTGACCCGCGTGGAGCTGGGTCCCTCCAGTTTCTCTCCTTAACAAAACCCAAAGTGATTTTTTAAATTGGAGATTTTATGAGAAGTAGGTGGAATGACAGGATTCTACTGTGGAATGACTACTGTGAGGCCTCCTGGAAAGTTGACTTAAGGAAATGATAGATCTGGAAGCCTTATTTTGTTGTCCATTTTACATGGATAGTATTGTCAGTTAGGAAAACCTCAAGTAACAATACTCAAAGTGGTATTTTTTTCATAGAACAAGAAGTCTGGGGGCACCTGGGTGGCTCAGTCGGTTAAGCATCTGCCCTCAGCTCAGGTCAAGATCCCAGGGTCCTGGGATCAAGTCCACGGTGGGCTCCTTGCTCCGTGGGGGTCTGCTTCTCCCTCTGCCCCTCCCTCCTCCCACTTCCCAGGCGCATGCTTTCTCTCTCTCGATAAATACATATAATCTTGAAAAGAAGAAAAAGAAGTCTAGAGGCAGGAAGCTGCTGGCCTTGGTTTAGCTGCCTGACATATGCCTTAAGGACTCTTTCTGTCTTTGTCTTTTGGTTCTGCCCTTCTTAGCATGGGGGGCTTTTGTTATGCTGGCTGGTTTGTGATGGTGAGATGACTGTCACAGCTCTGGGCACCCCTCTCTGTACTATAGGTATGAAGATGGGAAGGGGCAGGGCCAGTGGCCACTACTCCTAGACCTGGCCCTTTACATAGAAATAAAAGCTTCCCAGAGGTAACTCTGCTGGCCCCCAAGAGTTCCCCCTTTGTCTCATTGGCCAGAACTGGTCATGTGGTCATGCTTTGCTGAAAAGGGACTGGGCAAGAAATATCTGGCTTTCTCAGCTGGGTAGTGGAGGCCAGCAAAGCAGAAGAGGTTTAGGAATAAGCCGCCCTACCAATAGTGGAAGAGGAGTTACCACTCCTCCTTTAGGGAAGCAAGGAGTAGTCAGAATCCATTTGATGGCTCCCCTTGTGGCACTTCTCTGTGAATTAGATTCTTCTCGGTTTCATGACACAGACACCTGCTGTGGTTCTCCCACTATTAGGAGGGCAAATTATAAGGCTGCAGAAAGAAAGAAAGGAGACAGGAGGTTGTCTCAGGCTACATGGTCCGACCTTTGTGGTCAGGCCATGTGGGACAGTCTGGACTGTGGTCAGTCCTCCAGCTCTGGGGACACTGTCACAACGGTACCCAGTAGGTAGCTCTTCAGAACCGGACACTTGTAGATGCCGTGACTCAGATCTTTTGTCTCTAAACCTATGGCTCCTGCCTTAACTGGCAGACTTTCTCTTTGTATCTTATAACAAACATCCTGAGGGAGCATCTGTTGGACGGCCTTCCCTGTCAGCTGGAGGTGCCGCTGTGGGGCAGGGCGCTAGCCAACAGCCACCCCAGGCCTCTGGCTGGCCTAGCAATGGCTTCCTTGGCCTATTGGTGTAAGAAGGGTGATGGGTCATGGACTCCCACTCTTGGTCGCACCTGAATACACTCAGAAGGGCCGGGAGAACGGGTGAGGTAGGCTCCCTGAGGCAATAGAGGAAGTCATAAAACAGGGTCCACTCCTGGATCCCTCTTTCTAGGCCATCGGCTGCATGGTGTCAAACTGCCTATTTGGGGGAGGGGGTGGTGTGAGCTGTTTTGCTCTTTATCAAGAATTCTCTCATTTACTCAAAGTTAAAGCCCTGAAGGTTTTTTGCTTTGATGGTCCAGAATGCCAGAAAAGTAGAATAAAAAACCCCAAACCCCTACATTTTCATTGTTTTGGTGGTATGTGTTCCTATATGTTGTTTTTTTTTTCTTTTTTTGGTTTTGTTTCTGTTTTTTAGAAACTGAGGTAAAATTCACCTCCGATGGACTCATTTGAGGTTGTCTTCAGCTCATGAGTTCACCGACCATTGTAATGCTGTGTAACTGTGTAACTGTGGCCTCTGTCCAGACCCAAATGATCTGTTTTTGAACAAGTGTGTGTGAGTGTCAGGATGAGCCGGTCCTCCATGGTGAAAAGAAAGACTGACCCCAGGAGCTATAGGGTTCACATAAGAAGACACCCTCCTGACTAGTGTTACCAGACAGCGCTCCCAGTTCTCAGAAACCTGCCTGCCCTCTCTCAAATGTCCCTCAGCTGCAGAAGACATGGTGAGAAGCTTGTTGCCTGATGATTTACTGTTTAATCATTTTATGGTGGCTTAGATAGCACTTAAGTTCACACAGAAGCAAACAAATGATGACCAAACTGAGTCAGGCACAAGGCCGTGGGTGGCTTGCTTCTTTCATGAAAATAGAGTCTCTCCTCCCACTCACTCACTGGGAGAGGAATTTTTCCAAATTAAGGCCTCAGGATGAATTATCAGTGGGTCAGGCCACTATTCAACCTCAACAACAAGTTTTACAGCAGAGCCCTTTCCCCCTCCTTGGCACGGACACAGAATCAGCTCGTTGGATCCTCACAACAGGCCCATGAAGGAGGTAGGCAGGTATGGCCATCATACGAGACCAGAGACTCTGAGGGCATTGCCTGCCTCTCTCCTGACCTCCCACCTCCTCTAACTGTACAAGGATAAAGGGGAGGGCTGCACAGTTCCCTCCAAAGACAGGATAGCTTGGATTTGACTTTTAACACCAGTGTTTTTTAAACTGATGTATTTCAATTTGGGGGCCTATGACGACAACAAATGAGAGAGAACAGAGGAATAAATATCAGAGTACACTGTGCTCGTAGCAAGCATTTTCTCCTGGAATGTTTCCTTCAGTTGTGTGTGTTTGTGTGTGTGTGTGTGTGTGTGTGTGTGTGTGTATTGGGTCATGAGGTAAAATGTGTTTCCTCATGTAGGTTATAGTTTAACAAGTTTGAAAGCTACGGACAGAAATGACTATGGTCCTGTCAGAACTGCTCACATTAGGCATGGGCAGCCTCAGGCCTCACTTGCTGCCCTGACCCTTCAAATACCGGGATGATGATGGGGGTGTTTAGAGTCCTTGTGCCAAGTTCATGGGCACTCTATCAGAGGCAAAACTGGAGCCTGGCAGTCTGCCCTGAGGGCAAGTTGTAAGAACTGAGAACACAGCGCTCGGAGGGCTGTATAACTTTTCAACTGTAGAAACAGGGTTGGCCCTGGCTTTGCTGTCCCTAGTTACTTTGAGAACGTACTTGAACATTCTAGGGCATTTCTGGAGCCACAGGCCAGGGTACTGACCTCCCTTACACTCCTAAGAAGCAGGCTGCAGAGTGCTCTGGCTAAAATTATCCCGCAGAAGCCACCTGTTTAGTTCCTTTTATACTTATGCCTCTCAGCATTAGGTGTCCCAGATCACTTGTCCTAAATTCTTTTTCATGAAAAAAGCCACTATTCCATCTGGTGGAGTGTTTTGTTTTGTTTTTTAAAGATTGATTTATTTATTTTAAGGGAGGAGGGGCA